>LYUA01002548.1:33101-44730 GCA_002093875.1 Calopteryx splendens
AAAATCACCAAAAACAAGAACATTATCAATGCCAGTGGTATAAACAAATATTAAGAGGTCATACAGGCAGAAGGTGACCTTTATAATGAAATAACAACTATATGGACTGAATTAACTTTTAGATTGGACTTTTAGATGGACTGAATTAACTTTATGTTGAATTCTTTCTCAGTGCATTCCTTGTATTCAAGAACAGAAGCGTTGATATTATCTTTACAGTAGATTGCTACTCCACCACCTCTATACTGGGACCTACAAAAACTGTGACACTAGTTTGAGGCCATTGATTGCAAATATACTCAATTCATTAAACTAAAATCACTGGGGGTAGGGGGAGGCAGATTTTGTGACAATCATGAGGGATGGAGTACCAGATGTGCTGGCTGGGGCAGACCCCCTAGCTGTGATACTACTTTCATCTGAATATTAAATACATCTGGAGAAAATATCAAGAACATCACTCTGGCCAGATTTGAATTTCCTGTACCAGTAAGAGTTTCAAATTTGAGGTGGGGGAATGTCCATTCAGTTATGAAAAAATCACTCTTAAAAAATCAGGAATTTTACCCAGTACCTCATTTCGGGCAAAATATAGCAACACCTAATTGTCCTTTTTTTTCTAATTCTACCTACTTATTTGTACAAAGTATGTGATTCCTTTATTGCAATTCCTAGGTTTCGATACATTGATGTATTTAAATTATCTTTTTCTAGCATGCTCATGCACTTGAACTATTAAAGGATCATCTAGTGGAAGGAAACAGAGCTCTGGATGTTGGATCTGGAAGTGGTTATCTTACAGTGTGCATGGCATTAATGGTGTGTACTAGATACTAAATTTTGGTTTATACTCTGTATTTTCTTCATGATGCCTTTTAAGTAGTACATTAAGATCTCCATTTAGGCTTAAACCTCAATGTAGATCATAATGTGCTTGATAGAGTTTAAATATTGATTAAATTTTCTTGTATAGTAGACATAAATATTTAATTGATAGCCTAAAATAAAGTACATGTATTGGGATTTTTAAATCAGGTCAGAAAAATGACCATGGGTATAGAGTATCACCTGAAATGAAGAAAACTAAAATAAGATTTTACTTAGTACATAGATGTATTTATACAATTTCAGGTCGGCTCCACTGGGAAGGCAATAGGAATTGATCATATTGCTGAGCTTGTAGAATTTTCTCGAGAGAATGTTAGGAAAGATAAACCTGAACTTTTAACTAGTGGAAGAGTTAAACTTGTGGGTAAGAAATATTGCATTGATTATTGACTAGAAATGTGTTTGGTCCCCCTATACCACCCATTCATTTGAAATCTTTCTAATTCTTATTATGTCCAACCTAATTATTTAAATTACATTTTCCAGAGGGAGATGGTAGACAGGGTTACTTGGAAGAGGCACCATATGATGCTATTCATGTTGGAGCAGCAGCTCCAACTCTTCCTCAGGAGGTATACTCAGAAATCTATCCATGAAAGGCTATCCTTTTATATCACATACCTTACTATTTAGTTATATGTATATTGCAAACTAAATATTTATTTTCCTTGTGATTGGTTGTGGATTAGCATTTCACAAGCTATTTGGTGGTGAGATATGTGTAAAGGTTTCATTCTAGAAGTTCAGTATTGTGTCCCAATATGATAAACAAATACTTGCTATTACTGTATTTAATGGCATATAAGACGCACCTTTTTTCCTAAATTACGTCTCAAAAAATTTCCCNCTTATATGTGAAGGTTCAACCTCCACAGGTTAAATTTCAATACTGAATGCTATTTTTAGCCCAGATGGTCTAAACTACCTATTTCAGCTCCATTATATCAGTTATACTCTGATTGTCACTTTGGTATTACATACTTATTAGGAACTATTTCAGCGCAATCTGGCGGCGGTATCGTGGTATTTTCAGGTTTGGAATCCGATCTTGGATCTTGTGAGTGGCCTACTTAATAAGGGTGTGACTTATATGCCGTCAAATATGGTAATTCATTGTTTTGACCTGATAATTTTATTATTTTTTGACATTTAATTTAATCACATTAATTTTTTAAAAATATAATATTCTTTTAATATTTCAAAATGTATTGTCTATTAATTAATATATTGCCTATTGTTAATTTATGTATGGTGAAACTTTGAATTTATGTTTTTTAAGGGGACCAGGAAAAAATATTTTAAGGTGAATTTTGATGTTTTACAAATTAAATATCTTACAGGCTTATAACAAATTTATTAAAATGAACACCAACAGTTTCTTCATATGAGCAGGTGCAATAGATTTAAATAAAACAGTTCTATAGTTGGTGTTATCGGCCATTATTTGGTGGAAAGGATTCATCTTATAAGACAAAAAAACTTTATTTGGCACAACCTGGGTTTTGATAGTTATCTGAGGATGACATAACTATCAAAAGCCGGGTTATGCCAAATAAAGTTTGTGGAAAAAACAAGTTTTTCATTTTTTAAAAATTCTAGTTTATACTAACCAAATTTTAAGTGAAACTTCTCATGAGGATTCAAAGAAACTGTGGGGAATGCCCCTTGAGGAACTTAACACTAGAAAGCCAGAGTGGACAATTTTGCCCCAAATTGAAGTTTTAATGTACTTAATTTATGTAATTTTTCACAGGTGTAACCAAAAATTGACGATTTTATATTTCTTATAATTCCCTTTTCTTTATTTGATTTTGAACCCCCACTCCTTAACTGTTATTTCAAAATTTACATTTTTACCTAGAAATACGGGAGGGACATTTTTGTCTGATATAGGTTTCAGGTAATCACAATTTATTTCCTAGTATTATTTTTCTCTAATGGGCCGGTTAAGTTAGTAAAATTAGATTTCTTTGCTTGTTAAATTGTGGCAATCTATTTTTTTATCCTAATGACTCATTCATCTCCCTTCCCCTTATGCCGTATCCTCAACCCTACAGTTCTGCATTCTATTTGGTACGAGTTCACAGCCATTATTTCTTCTGAGGAAACATTTTATAATTAGGAGTGCATTGACGACGGAGGATATTGTAGCACATCTTCAGGAGATTGAGTCTAGAATATCTGGAGTAGAAAGTGAAAGTGACTCAGGAGGCAAGGATTTTTTTCCAACAATTAGTGATAACTTTGAGGACATTTTGAAGAATTTGCAATATACTAATGTAAGCTCTACATGCTCAGGGAGACTAAAATGTGTTAAGTTTGCCCTAATATCTGAGGTTTGGGATAGATTTATTTTGAATTCTCAGACTTACTCTTGTCCTGGACCCTGTATCTCAGTTGACGAATAACACTTTCCCACTAAGATTCACTGACCACTTCTCCAATTTATGGCATCAAAGCAGATAAATATGGCCGAAAGTTCTGGTTTAGTGTAGACGAAGAATCTAAATATATCATAAACATCAAATTTTTTATGTAGGCAAAGATAAGCTGAGGCCTCAGGGTAAGCCTCGGAGTTTGTCGTGCAGAATTTGGTGAAACCTTTTCTAAATACTTAACGGTAGAAATGTTATGTGTGAGAATTTTTTTTGGAGCTTTGAAATTGGCTGAAACACTAATGAATAAATGCATAAGTTTGGTGGGCACAATGAACAAGGTCAAGAGAGAAATCATTCCACACTCCTTTATACCTATAATACAAGGGTTCTAAAAACATATGGTATAGCTCCCAACTGTTTAGCAGGGGAAAGTAAGAAGTGTTGGGTCCCAATGTCCAGCTAGGAACAGATTAAAAAAGAAAGCCTGACACAGTGTGATTTATAATAACACAAAATACTGTGTTGTTGATGTCGAACAAATGGCTCGCTTATACTCAGTAAAGCCAGGAGTGCTCAGTTGGCCCCTACACACTTCGGTAGTTACATATCCTTGACCTAGCAAGGATAAATGCATGGATATTGTGTAATCGAGTAACAAAGAAAAACAATACACAGCATGACTTTCTGCTGAAGCTCACTTAAGAGCTCTCAAATAAAATATTTTTATATAAATGCATTATCTGAGTATGAAGATTCTCTTATGGATTTCAATGAGTGTATCAGAAAAATTGATATTGAAAGGAAAAGAAGACATTGCCAGTTATGTGCAAAATGCAAGGAAGGTAAAATAAGTATGAATAATTTGAAAATTGTAAGAAAATGTATATAAGCAACGAGAAAAAAGGTCGATTGTGCATTACCTAGAACTAGCCTAGAACATTTCAACTATTTAGGAAGCGTTTTGGACGAAGGTGGTTAATGTTGTAGGGATATTAGAAGAAGAATTGCATTAGGTAAAAAAGCTTTTATGAGGAGGAGAGAATTGATGACAAGGTTCTTAGGCAAGGATGTAAAGTAGAGACTGGTGAAGACGTTGATATGGAGTGTAGTTTTGTATGTTGGTTGAGGCATGATGAAAAGCATAGGTATGAGGCTTTTGAGATATGGGTGTGGAGAAGGAAGGAAAAGGTGAAATGGACAGACAAGAAAATGAAAGAAGGAATTTTGGGAATAGTTGGGGAGGAGGAAGGTTATCGGGAGAAATCCAATGGAGGCAGGAAAATTGGATGCAGGTCGTGCTGAGTGGCAATGATTTGTTGAAGAATGTGGTAGAAAGTAGAATGTTGGGTAAGTGAGGGAGGGGGAGGAAGAGATTAGGCATGGAATGAAGGGAGGCAGAAAGTATGCAGAAATGAAGACAGGTGTATTGTAGGGTTGTGTCCATCAGAGACCTATCTTAACCGGTAGATTACCAGTAAATAAAATTTAAAAAATATATGTAAAAAAAACTCCTCCCGTCATAAAAATGAAAATGTTTCATGCAGTTCATAATAAGTTTTCCAATGATCATTTTTAAATTGACAAACCATATTTATTAGTAAAAAAACTAATTTGTAATGAACCAATAAAAACATACCCATGTGCAGTTATGGACAATACTTGGGAAAAATTGTGACTTTAAAAATTGACTTGCCATGTCCTTAGGGTGGTTAGATAGGTGGCAAGTCCTGGGCTCAGAAACATAAATTTGAGTTTTGTTCTCCATTGATTAATATGAAGTTAAAAAGTAAAGTAATATGGAGTGTAAAAAAGTATGTTCATTTGAGGATGCTTCTAATTATATTTATTATAAATAATATTTAGGGAATGTAAATCAAGGTTTCACTTTATATGTCTGAGAAGACTTCCTTTCTCACAGTTTTCACCCATTACCAATCTTCTCATTGTGCAAATTTGAATTTAGGGAATGAAATTTCCACTTTGTATTGTAAATTAGTCTTTAATAGCTATAAATAGTTAAGAAATGAATCTCTTAGTGGGAATGATTCTATTGTACATACCTGAAAGAAATTAATATATTGCATGAAAAATTCCCATTACCTATCCTGTGAGTTTTGTGCATGATAAATGTGAACATAATTCCATTCACAAATTGTATGTTGCTTGTGAAGAAATATAATACTTGCTATATCAGACTTCACCTCCATACTTTGATTTATACCTTATGGATGTATATTTCTATTGTGGTATGGAAATTTACTTAGTGTGGCCACATATTGTTTCAAATGGATTATTTTTGACAAATATATTTTTTAAATGAATTACTGACGATATTTTTCACTTGTTGGTTTTTCCTGCAGCTGGTGAATCAGTTAAAACCTGGTGGCCGAATGATAATACCAGTGGGCCCAGAGGGGGGGAACCAGCAGCTAGAGCAAATAGAGAAGGATGCTAATGGAACTATTACCAGGACATCACTGATGGGGGTCGTATATGTGCCCCTCACAGACAAGGATTCTCAGTGGCCTGGCAGGTGGAATTAATTATACCAAAGACTTTTGCTTAATATCATATGACCCAAAAGTGACTGCCTTTTACAGCTTTCCCATAAAATTTTCCCTTGTTTTCCATCATACCCTAGTATGACCCATTTGTCTGGCTCAGGAGGATTCACCACTGTCAGCCATCGAGGATGTGGTTGGTTGTTGCTTCCGGCAGTGCTGCTTTGGCTAAGTCAATGAGTGTGGGCATACTTGTATTTCCTTCATAATTATTGGCTCTTGTAAATGTTTATGCTGATCACTGTTTAGTGGCTCAATTTTCTTAGTGCCTTGCGTGTTAATTATATTTTGTGTTGGTCATTTTATCTCTTTAGAGTTGATGTATTGTGAATTAAATTTTTTGGAGATAAAGAATCTATATCAATTTTAAAAAGAAAGTTTTATTGTATCTATTGCAGTTAATGAGGCATTGCAGGAAATAATCATGCTTTTCCTGTATCCTATTATATATATTTTTACAACAAATAAAGATCAATGATTGCAGTAATATATTGCAGATCTTCATAGTTTTAGCTGAAATAATGTGATTAATGAATAAATTTCACAAATTATTTTTTTTAATATCCTCCATTCATTGTCCTCATTAAATTGATATTTCTCATGTCATTCTGCAACACATCTATGCATAATGTAAATTTCTTCTTGGAATACTTTCATTTGCCTTCACTCCTATTCATCACTAAATTACCTAGCCCCTAGTATCTGGGAAATAGCATTTGTTCACAATAAACCTTGCTTGATTATAAAATATTTTCTACAATTTAATTGGCTGATGTGATTATTTTACATTTGACAAAATACTAAGAATTGAATTTTTGGTTTTTGATTTAAGAGTTTTGTGATTATAAAAAAATATAATTATCATTTTCATAATTATCTGCATAATATGTCTTGCTTGAACTCCGTAATAAATTTGCATGTACACCTTATCTTTTTAATTTTTAAAAATAATCACTTTAGCAGATGTTGTCATGCTTAGTGAGTGAACTGATATTTTTGAAGGGAACATATTATGCTTAATATATTTCCAATATGTAGTGTTATACAAATTGTTAATTTGACTAAAATTGTCAAAAATCCTGGATAAATTATAATAATGACTTTTAACGGTAGCAGACTGCCTTGAGTTGCCTAGATGCTGACTTCTTGTCATTTGAAAACTTTCATAGCCAGTCATCGAATTTGTTGGAATAGCAGCCATTTTTTTAAGTAATAGTAAAAATATGATGTTAAGTCCAAAAGCAGGATTTCAAAGACATCTGGAGTTGTAAATGGGAACCTTGATAAGTAGGGTAAAGTGAATAAAATACACGATAACTTTGTAGTTCCACAACCAATAATTTGTGTTTGTGGAACAACAAAGTTATCGTGTAGTTTATTCACAATGCAGTGGTTCCACCAAGTAGCACCTCATCAGGCTAACAGCAGGGTAAAAGTTTTTACCTCTCTGCCTCTAACTTAGCAGTGTTTACATACTTATTCCTGAATGTTGCTGGTTGTATTCGTTTCCCAGTTTAAAATACATTGCTGGTTCTATTGATTGTTGCATTACATTAGAATGAAAGGAAACAAACTTTGCTATTTCACTGATGTACACGATTTTATTGTATGACCTAGGTTTTGTCATAGTGTAGCATCATCGAGTGGTCTTCATCACTTGATGTTGCACTGCCATGAAAGCTAGTATTTTTAATAAAATTGCATACATTATGAAATTACTAAGTTCGTTTCCTTACATCATGAAACAATTCCATAAAGTTATGCCTGAAACCATTTTGAGTCTTTAGTACAAGGATATATGCGATGCAGCACCTTATCTTGTTTCACACTGGGGGCATGAATAGAATAGAATAATGCTGATTGCATGAAGCTATTATATGTATTCTAAAAACTTGGATAATTAGAAATACTGGAAAAGGTTAGGGGTATTAATTGAAATTGCATGAAATTCTTCTACATATCAAGCTCTCACAATAATAATAATTCAAACCATTATGTGTTAATTACAATTAGCTGGCTGAATAGTTCAATGAAAATAAAGCAGCATTAATTCATAGATGTTGCTGTGTACTTGTATAATATCACTGATCTATATTAGTGGTTGCTTTTGTGAATCACAGCATGAGAGTGACAAATTTCATCTCTAGATAAATCAACCTCATTCTTATTTTCATTTTGAAAAAGTTTTTTTTTATCTTTGAAAAATAAAGAATACCCATACATAATAACACATTTAAAACAAGCAACTGTGTTTTTAACTTTGCAATATATGTATTTCATTCAATCAGCAATCCAGTGGTGGCTGATGAACTGAAAATCCAGAGGTTTACTAGGCCATAGTTCCATACATGACAGGCTTTTGAGGATAATTCCCCCTTTTATACAAATCACCATGTTTTTTAACATGTCGAAATAGCAACATTATTAGCTTCCTCCCTATAAAAGTCCTAATTTATTGTTAATTTATTACTATTTATTTATTTCTGTAAAGCACACGGCTGACTTGGATATAGTTAGGTTAAAAGCATTTCATTCAACCATTCTCTTTTTAGCATTCAATGAATGGGACTATAAAATGAACCTCTATCTAAGAGTCTATAGAAACACAAATTTACTAAAATTGAACAATTCATATGAGCCATTGTTGCACAGGATTGGCAATATCTTGGTAGTCTCGGGTCTGATGGATGCTTCCTTCATTTTAGCACAGGAAAACAACGTTCAGCCTTCAGTTCTATCTTAGTATGTACTGTGATTAAAACATTTAACAGTTTCACGCTCTTACTGAAGGAGTCACATGGGCTCTATGAAGTCATAAAAAGTCCAGTAAACTCAAAGCTCTAGGCATAACTCTAAATTCCACCATACCTTACAATATGGACAGCTGCATACAAAGTTTTCTCGCATCCAAAAATGAGTATGACTCAGCACTAGAGAAAAGCTATGTCTTCTGAAAACTTCATTTGAAATTTGCAGATTCATCTGACTGAAATAACAATGCTGTTACGAGTTGCATAGATCAGCAAAACTTATCTTTGGGTTAGATACTAATGTGATAAACTTCTACAGCTTCTTTTTCCTAATCAGAGCTTGCTTCCATTCCAAACTTTTACTATGGTACAGGCACAGACAGCATATTTCTCTAGTATTGTTCCAAATTTTCATAATATAATGAACCGATTATTGTAAAGATCTTGCTGATCTCATAGTCATGAAGATTACAAGCAAGTCACTACACAGCCTATTCAGCTGCACAGTAAATGGCAATATTGTAAAGTTAGAGCAACCTAGATTACAA
The DNA here is from genome assembly GCA_002093875.1 of Calopteryx splendens. Classification (NCBI taxonomy): domain Eukaryota; kingdom Metazoa; phylum Arthropoda; class Insecta; order Odonata; family Calopterygidae; genus Calopteryx; species Calopteryx splendens. The sequence continues at coordinate 42,227 of LYUA01002548.1, forward strand.
TTACAGGGAAGACTCTCATTACTTGTGTCCTCTGCCATCCCTTTGAACACCCACAAATTGGCTGTAACCCAGGTTAACATGGAGATGCAAGGGAGCAATACACACCGTGAAAACAATAACAACACTGCGTGCAAATTTCCCTGCTAAATAAGCTCATTGCTGGTAATATTGGACATAGTAATAGGAGAGAATAGTTGAGTGATGAAATCACATTAGAGCTTTAAAATAAATAATCAGCATAATAATGGGATAGTGTAAACCAATTTCAAAGAGGATCTGCCCCTGTAACCATCAGCTTATTTGATCTTTTCTGTTTAATTTTGAATTGGCTCAATAAAACTTACTTTTTCAATTAAAGTTCTTGGAAAAAAAAATTATCAGTGGATAATATAGTTTTCTGCATAGGCAGCGGGTAGGTAGATGGGTAGTGGGAAGGCTTCTCCATAGGTAATGGAGCATTGGATGTTTTTCTGAGCATGTGATATGTGTAATGCACAGTTGCAGTTAAAATAACTACATTACTAGACCCGTGAATACCTACGTTCAGAATAAGCATAAGGGAGAAACCAGTGCAAAATTCTTATCCTAAGTATTTTTTTTCTGAAGGAAAATTTGACCTGACATAAACATTGTAGTTGGGTTGAAAAAATAATTTTGACCTCCAGGAAAAAATCAGATAGTCTCATCTTTCTTTCTCAATCGTGATCTAATGGGCCAGGCATTCACAATTGGTCTTAATTGCAGGACAGAATACATTGGAAAGATCAGTATCAATTTGGTATTGGTTACTTTCTAGTCTTCCATCAAATTTAAATTGCAATCTTCATTTTTTGGGTTTTGGTTTATTTGGTAAATTGGCCATGCTATTATGATACTCCAATTTAGAAACAACTGCATACATGAAGAATTCTATAAAAAACCGTCTCTGGCATAACTGGATGGTAATCTGTTCACCTTAGTGATGCAACATCTTCAGGCCTGAAGACAGTGTATCTCACTGAAAACATGGCCGTGAAAATTAAATTGTCTAGAAATTGCAGTGTTGTTGTTTCATCAAATTTTCTAAGTATTCAGAATTTTGTTTAGGAAGTTCTCACTATGGTAATGCTTTAACCACAACTTGCAACCTGAAAAAAATTCATTCATAAGTTGCTATCCTGATATATTGCATTTGAACATCAGTCATGTTTGATGCTCCTTATACATGCACACAAATTTAAGTAAATATACATATGTATTTGTGAATCTTCATTTATTCTGCAAAGTTTCTCACAGCAGGGAAATGTTATTAAGACTAGTTTGTTTGCTGACCTATCATAAAAACTAGTATTTATCAGTGTTTAATTTTTTGTACCAAAATCATTTGGTGTCATGTGTCCCTGTGCTGAATTTTCAAGGCACCTGCACTATTTTAGTGGAAATTGCTAATTTTTTCCAATTTACACCTTTTATATCTTAATTTGAAGTATGGTTTTTTAGGGACTTCGAAACAGAACTAATAATAATTGTCCGTTGTATCATCTTGTAAAATATATTTTTCTTTGAATGATCTTTCTTTCTTAGAAAGGTGTATAGAAAATAATTTATTCACTCAACTACAGGAAAACCCTTCTAATATGAAACTTTATGCTTTTAGGCTATACACTTTTGGTTTAACTACATTAATGTTTATTGAATGCTGAAAAATTAATGTAACTAAAAAAGGAATGTGCTTTTTACAAAATATCACGTAATTAATATTTTAAATTTCATTGTTGAGCCCACATGACATTTTTGCCATTTTATGCCGTGGAATTTTTTATTAAAAGATTTATTGTTGAACATAGTTTGGATTTTTCATTCTTTTTGGTGCATTACCTTGAATAGTATAATTTAGTGTCGATTGGAAATGAAAATGACGTATTTGCTCATACAAACCTTGATATTGGAGAATCTCTGATATTATCTTCATTTTATTTTTCAGAGATGAATTTTGACTGCAAAGTTCTTTTTCATGGAAAGAATTTTGTAAGTTGTTTATTAGTTTTCCTGAATCCTGGCTTTCTACCACTTACTGCAGGTGCTGCGAAGTTGTGTGACTCCTAGCTAACCACTTCACTGTAATTTAAAACGTTTTGTGCAGTGTTCTCAATGGGAACTGGATCATATGACAGTGGTTTATTCCTCTCTGAAAATAAAATGTGAAAAACATTTAACCTCTCCCTCCACAGACTGCTGAAAAGATGCATGCGAAGAAGAAGAATTCAACTCCTACGAGCTAAACTACAAACTGATCTCTCTCAAGAAAACACATGATGAAATGAAAAGTACACTATGAGGAAAAAAATGCTGCATATGATGCTATTACATCAAGTGCCATTTGCTATTCAATTTTTCAACATTGCGTGGAATGATGGATGAATAATGTGTCAATTATTTAATTTATTTATAAATAAGTTTTGAAAGAGAATATGAATAAAGATCTTATGAGTTGACAATTTTCATCAGTTTTCTGCTTCTGCATT
>LYUA01002549.1:12041-24613 GCA_002093875.1 Calopteryx splendens
CCCCCCCCCCCCCGCCTTCGCATCACCGCGCGTCCTCGCCCCTCCAAAGCCTCGGATATTACGCGGGCGCCCGACTCCATTCACGGCCGTATGCGGGCAATGAGTTTGGACAGCGTTGCTCCGGTGGTCCCATATCGACCAAAACCTTTGGTGGCTAAGTACTCGAAAGTAAAAGCGGATATTACGTTGCGTAGGGAGTGAGTGGAAGGGGTGCGGGAAGGGGGCAGGGGTGGAGAGGTGAAGGGGGACTCAGAGGGGAGGGAGGGAGACTAATGAGAAAGAGGGGCGTTGGTCGGCCGACGCTCGGTTAAGTCCCCCTGCGACGGGATCTAATGAAACGACTTCGAATGGAAATTAAAAACTCCCCCGCACATCCCCCCGCGCCGGTCTTAGGCACCGTATCGATGGTGGCAGAAGTTGAAACTAATTAATAGGAGATTATCCGGTTCGTTTCCAAAGCCGGCGATATCCCTTATGTGGGAAAACTGAATTTTTATCCACTCGAATCGATGAATGCTTCTGGGAGGGGGTCGGCAAATTGAATTGCAGTCGTCCAGCGCACGTTCGCCGAAGATAGAGTTGATATGGATACTAGTTTTGCGACAGGCTTGGAGTGGTAGTCATACGGTTGAGGATACAGAATATAGTATGCCGTCCATGTTAATTTCCTTCTCACGCCCATGATCATTTCTGAAAGGTTAGGTATAAAGGGAGAAACAGAAACTTGAATTGATACAATGGCGATATCAAAAGCTATTGATGCGTACGGCTAACGAAATCATTCCGAGGTACCAGCCGCTTGAGTGCCTCTAAAGAACAATGCGTTCCTTTGAAAACAATAAAGAAATTATAGTTCAATGAATGATAATGAAATGCAAAACGTCAATCAAGAACATTTCTATCACAAAAGAATTATAAATAGAGAGCTCCTGTTATATGCTGCTTTCAACATCGATTCCCAATTTCCTGATGCCGTAAAGATACAAAATTGAGAAAAAATACCAAATTCACCGCTTAAATTTGATTAATGATATTGAAAGCTATCATTGCACGTTTGTCTCATCTCGAAGGCATACATATAAAGGTTCTTGCCAAACGTAAGCAGGGCAAATTGATTAGTAATATTAGTGTCATGGCAGTTTATTACGAAAGGCTGGTTAACGATGCATTAAAGAAATATGTGTATTTTTATAATTTTATTGATTTAATAAATTGATTTTTATAAATATTTTTTCCGTTTTTATACAATTATTGAATCAATGCTTTCTGAAAGCCAGAATTAATCCAACATGCTAACAAAGTATTCGATGTTATACCCAAATAAGAATAATTTTTTCTTTTCTTTCACGTCGCTACTTTTCTCCGAATACCTTTTTCACAAATCGTCTTTAGAGCAAAATCGTTTAATAGTGAAAATTGATTTTTAAAGTAGTAGGTACCACATATTTTCCCTTACAGGATCTATCCATCCAACCTGACGGAGACATTTGCATGACCGGCAAAGCGCACTTGGACAAACGGAAGCATGCAATTCCGTTCGCTTGTGCTTGTGCTGAAGATAGACTTTACTAAGAGTGAAATTTAATCCTGGGTAACACATAACTAGCAAGACCACACATATATAATCGCAATAACACATAAAAAACTGCTGTAATCAGCCAAAGTCCTCGTAGTGTGGTGCAGATAACGCTCGCATCAACGTAGAGGCGGTGGGTCCTTTCGCGTTGCCATATGGGGTTTCACAGGACGTTTTGGTCCCGAAACATTGCCAAACTTGTTTGAAAGCGCAACTGCACGGAGTCATAATTTAAGGGATACCCTGCAAGCCTCCATGATGTGTTTCCACATAAGTATCCAGATTTGAACCCCGATCCTACAGTCAGCAGCCTCACGCAAAACTCATTGGGCTACCAAGCCTCTAGGAGAGGACTATTAGCATTTTTACAAAAAGAAATTAATTGAAAATACATTTAATTATTTTTTTGTTAAAGCGGAAGCTATACATAAAAAGTAGCGTCATATACGATGGATCTGATACCATAAATCCCCCACTGGGCTTCGGAAATTATGCTCTCCACGAAATTACCGAATGTTGGTGAACTGTTTAATTTTAGTGCAGATTTATCTCATGTTCAGTGAGGCAAGGCAACTTTTCGGTGGTATAATGTATGTTCTATAAAGCACATTCTTTCAAGCCAGTGTCTTTTCAGTAAATTTCATAAAAACCATGAAAATCCTCATTTGAATTTAATGCAGGTTTACAATTTTTGCTTCCAGACATGTCTTCCTGGTCTGTCACATTTCCTTATTAGGAGCCTAAAAAACATTTTTTTAAATAGGCGAAGGGAAGCGAGCATACTAGGTTATTTAATAAAGTCTTTGAGGACCCAAAATAAGGACACCTGTAATAATATTTAAAGCAACGTAGTAACCTATTGGATAGTATGTTCGACTACTGATCCCAGCATTGAAAAGCATCGACCCAGCATTGAATCATAGTTTCTATTTAACAACCTCAACTTCACCGAAACTTTGTTATTTTTCGGACAGCACAGATCATCCTGGGAAACGACAGACGGCACATAAATGTGACCTCCTACCCTGAATGTGTGAATTCCATCCGTTGTGCCCTATGGCATAGTACCCAATCAAAACAACCTTCGGGTTCATTGATGTGGTTTGAAGGTGATTCCAGTGAAAAGAATTTCATTATTTCACATGTGAAACAACTTTTATTGCGTGAATTAATCCCAAGTAAATCAGCCAGTTTCAACCACATGAATGTATTTAAGAGAAAATGATAATTATATATACTATTATGCTTTCCATAACCTCTGTTGAATTGCTCTGTTGGCTTTCAAATTGACTGCAATTCCAATTAATTGGATTGAATATTGATGTTTTTTCTACTTACCTACCAATAATGCTTCAAATAATGCTATTTTTTTCGTAATGATAACTCATATTGATACCATAAATTCTTAGTGAATATTTCATAACCTCATTGCCCATAAATCCTTTATTACAAATAGAAAATATTCTTAATAATCTTAATTGCACTGCATGCTTATGACAAAACTGAATAGCCATGGAATTAAGTGTAAAAAATTTCCATTCCGGTAAATTACTTCCAATGCACTACTTTTCATAATGCTTAGAAAGTATATTTCCTACCGCTGCTTAATCATTTCCATGCCGGAAATTAATATTAATTCAGGGAAAAAGGACACCTGAGGAAATTATTCTCTCAAAAAAATTCCCCGGTTCTGAACAAACTTATACCCCATCCGAACAATTATTCTACACTGCATCTTTAATAAATATTCACAGCAAAAGTAAAACGTTAAATGAATATAATTTTTTCGAAATTTTCAGGTTATGCCTTGGTGCCTAATTACTGGAATGGAGATAATGACACATATTTTTAAAAGCAGCGATTGAGGAGGGCCCAATAATTTTGTTTCTCATGCCGTTTTCTTATATTTTTCAAATAAATTCAAACAAATATGTATCAAAACACAGCTTTCAGTTCGTTCATGTTTGAATTTAAATACCATATCATGCCCATGACAAATCAGCATAGATTTTGAAACACACATCATGTACTTTTTTCAGTATGACAGACTTTCGGTTAAAAATGATATTTATGTAGATTAAGAACGGACATGTTAAAAATATTATTCAATCAGTCTAATGGAGTCAAAGAAGTTGTCATGATGTCATCAATAGGATAATTAGTTACAGAAAGTAGTGATATTCGTAGTATTTACCTCATATGCTGTTTATAGCCACTGAAAATTTTGAAAAATGTATATCTGAGCGTCGCGTTGAAATATGAAGTTAATAAAAATGAGGACACTATAAAAACAGCGTAGTTAAATAACAGGACGTCATAAGAAATTGTAGATAAAATTTTATTGCTCATCCATAAATAAGGGGTGTGGGAGTTCAGTGGTTAGAGCGTTGGACTGCTGATCGGAGGGCCCGGGGTCGATTTCCGGTGCCGACTAATTCCTGGCACCCTTAGCATCACCTAAACTGTGTACTATTTTTCGGGTACTAGGTCATTCTGGGAAATCACAGGCGGTACACGGAAAGGAACTGGCCACCCTAACCTTATGTGTGAATTACACATCCTGGTGAATTACACCCTCACCTACCAAACCGACCTTCGGGTTGATTACTGTCATTTGATTTAATCCATAAATGAGTTATTATATTGTGAAGGGACGTGGATGACAGGCGAGCCACAGGAACCCTAACTTTACTCATTGGGGAAACCGATGACGGTTGTAACCTTCAACTTTAGTCAATTAAAAAATTTCTTTTTAAGTTTTGGCACATCTCTCATGGTGTCCTTCAACTATTACTGTTTGTTTATGACTCAAGACCTTGGATACTTAAGATTCTTCATATTTTTAATAGTAAGTGAAAACTAACTTACTAAGTTAAAATATTACGACCCCTTTCCATGCCAGTGTAGGTCGTAAAAACAGTAGAGTTTAGTTATAGCCAGAGAGAAATGAATCCTTCCTTTCCTTCATAAAAAATATAATTTAACATAAAAATATGTGGTTTTACATATTAATGAATGAATCTTTGTAAAGAAAAGCAGCTGAATGCATACAGAAGAAATACAACATTAACTGAAGAAATGTATGCCATTATTCTACAAAAATAACTTTGCACATGATAAGAGTGCCTAACGCCTGCATTACCAGCCCGACTTGAAAATGATTCGATTCTAAATTTATCAATGAAGCTTTAATCGTCTTTCTTTCCGTCCGATGAGATTTAAATGGAAGAATTGGAATTTCAATTAATGGAATTGCCTTCTAGATTTTTTCGTGTTTCATGTCACATTTCTACTCGTTCCGTGTTTCATGTTATACTCGTCTTTTTCTCGTTGGAATTTGGCTTGCAGTTTTTCATTTCCTCGTATTCCAAGTTGACTTTAAAGGGGTGTCACCTAGTATAGCTCTCTTCCGTTGTCCTTTGCCGTGTTCAGTTTTTCTCACCTCCGTCTTAGGAAAAGAAAGCACTGGGTCTGAATAATATTCACGTTTCGGAGAGAGGTGTAAAATTTAGATGGTCCCACTTGTGTTGAGCCTTAACCAATTGAAGGTTAAGTTGGTTCATGGCATCAGGCATAGCTTAATGTGCTTTTGTTTCTCCATGAGTCCTGAGTAGATTATCACTTGGCATTGACCAAGCATCAGATAAAGTGCACGTTGCTGGATTCAGTGAATTGGTGAAAATCGGTTTACGATTGGAATAAAATGTTCCACATTTCTGACAACCATGATGAATTTTGGTTTGTGTAACGTGGAAATAAGATACACAATATCGTACAATGTTATACCTCTAACAGCGAGTTGTTGTCCACCACATCGAGCCACTGTCCAAAACCTCGAATTTCCAGGAAGGCGTATACGAATAAGATATTCTCACTTACAGCGTGCATTGTAGCACAATTAATCGTCCTTCATAATCCCCCTTCGAGAATTTAAACCTATCACCTTGCCACAATGAAGTGTGTTAGCACATAAAATATGTCTAAAATGGGTAATGCTATGTTTCAAATTGTACGTATTCATACGCAAGTTCGGAATTGATATTATTTAAACCATATTATATAATATACTATATTATACATACTATATTATACTATACTATATTATATAATAAATACACAAATTTACGGAAAATACCAATCGAAAAATCAAGGAAGTCAAACGAGTTTTTCTTGAAAAATCTTTATTTCTTTGTGTTTAAATTTATACTCGTGCGTGTAAATGCGTACCATTTTCTTTATGAAATTTTCATCAGTATTATGCATAAAATATACTATGGGGTGGGTTGTGACAAAGACGAATCAGTGTAACAAACATCCCTACAAGTTGCCATCATAACAAAATTACCCATGTGCCCACTGAAAGTTTTAGTAAAGCATAGGTGGTGATGTTAATAAAGAATATGTAATTGTTATACTATAGGTAAAACCCGCGTTATCCCGAAGTTCTACTAGAAAAAAATAAAGCTGAAGACATAGCAGCAAAGATTTACTTACATTTTCAAAAATAAAGTGCTTTGCTCTCGCGAAAAACGCCATATACTTAAACCATCGGCGTCCTTTCCAAACCTAAGGAAATCCTGAGAGGCTGATAAACATTAAAATCGCTGTGCTCCGAGAGAAAATTTTAGAGATATCGACAATATTACAACGAACCGCTGGCTAAAGCCGTCCCCAGTCTCTCCTACTTCGCTAACCTCCGTGAAATTTCCGTTCTCGTTCCTTCCTCAATAATGGAATTACTTCTCAAATCCTGACCACGGAGAAAAATCTTCGCGATCTCAATTCAACCCAAACCATTTAAAGACAGCTTAGTAATCTCGCCAATTTGAATCATCGTACTTCTCCTCAAAGTAACCTGGAAAGGAAGATATTTAGGATGATACTATCCACTGATAGGCCTTGGAGGCGAGGAAGGAGGGAGAGTAATAAGTGCTCCACTACTCTTAATGCTTTCCGCAACATTATAGAAGGAGAAATTTTGAGCATTGCCCGATGGAAATGGCCAGAAATTCACAGTTTTAGGGAGGAATAGAACTGTTTCCATCCTAAACACAAGCTTCATACGCAAATGAAAGGCAAACCATTCTCCTGCGATGTTATCTGCACGGTGGAACCCATCAAAGCTTAAGTATCCGGGATGGGTAATGACCAACGCATACAATTTACCAGTCTACTGTATGGAGAAAGCCTATGGCTTAACCCGTCTAAGTGGGGATAATGGAAAGAAACGGGAGAGAAATAGGACAATGGGATGAATTAAATATCGGGAAATACAACAATCTTTTGAGGGAGAATAAGACTTGTATGAGGAAGTGGAGGTTCGAAAAAAAAATACGAATATATAAATTAATTTCATAATTGTAATGGAAGGAATATCTTGTGGTTGTGAAATGAGTCCTCTCATTTGGGTGGAGATACGCACAATTGATATGTGTCGTAAGTGGGAAATTTGTGAAACTCTGTAAAGATAACTACTATAAACTACAAAACAGCTGTACTGACTACACTAAGGGCCAAATTTATGTGTTTTTAAACCGAAGGTTGGATTTAACCTACGGCTAAATCCGAAAATCAGTTTTGTAAACGCTATTTCAGTCCAAACCGAACGTCATTTGCCAGAAACTTAAAGGCGGAGTACAACGCTTAGTATGACTGTTTACTTACGATCAGCCAGGACTGATATAGTAAAATCGGGCTTTACGGAAAGCTCCTCGTACAGTAAAAATCAACGTTACCAACTATTGGATATAGGAGACATTATTAAACTTGGAGAAAGTGTTACATCGGGTTACTTGTAGCTAGGTACAATCTTGCTTTTAGAATATAGACACATTATATTGTAATATCAATACAAGCACTTCGAGTACACATTTTACATTTTGTTGAATACACAACAACAAAAAATATTAGTTATTTGGAGCAGACCACTTCCACTTTTTACTAAACATACTTAAAGTATGTTTAAGACTTGGGATATACCTACCATCAGTCCTTTCATTAATATTTTTTTACCGGTCGATAAACGCACATTAACGTTAAGAAAGTTTTAATTACTAATCTTTTCGTTAAAATAGTGAATGGACCGGAGTAAATAAAAATTGGAAATGGCAGAAAGCCAAGAAAATAAACATCACATGACTAATGACGCCTAAAAACGAGTTCGCTCGCACAACATTGATGAACATTTTAAGAGAAAGGGATATTTTTAGGATGTAAACAAATAGGAAAGACTACTGCTCGTCAGAAAAATGTCCTTTCCACTAAAAGCTTTTCATTTAGTGAACTTAACCTTTTCAACCTTTTCTAGGCAAAAGCTCTTCTAAGAGGATTAAAATAAGGCGGCGAGACAGGGAAATAAAATAAAATGAACTTGGCTAATTTTCATGTGAGAGTGAAAAGAGAACGCAAAGTGGAAGAAATACCCCTCCAATGAAAGGAATACTCATCAATTCACGTGCAATCGACGAGGCTATGAAAAACTTCCAGGGAACTCATTTCACTGAGTCAGGCTCCAATGCTCGTCCATTGTTTAAGTAAGCACTTAAATCTCATTTGATTGTTCAATAAAATTTCAAAAAATGAAAAAAAGTATATTGCTTCAATGCATAGAGGAAACCATTTTATCATCTGTATAACCTACTTGGTGGAAGCATGCTTTCAATCGCTTGCTGTAGGTATACCTACAATAAAAAATCCTTTCTTTTAACTCAGTTCCACGTCCATTATGGTCTATTTCCAGCAAACGTGTCTCTACTGAAATGCTGGAAAGGATCGCTTTTCGCTAAATGACAGCCTACCTCCTAGATCCATTCCAGCCAAGTTTCCAAAGAAGTTTCAAATCGAAATTGACTTCCATTAGCCTTGAATTCAGCAACTATTTACGCCTTGATAATCCCACTAAGGATGATTTCGCTAAATTTTCACCAAAAAGTTTCCTTCTTACCTTGACAAAAGAGCAAATTCAATGATAATAAAGTTTCCTTAATTTCTGCACTACTGTACACTGCGCACACATATTTATTTCCTATATTGGTGTCTTATGTCATTGTTTTATTCGCATGTTGCGTTTTATATGCTGCTCCTATATTAATTTTTTCATTGCATTCTTTATCAACTTTTATTTATCAACATTATGCATTTTTTCCAAGGGTTCTTTTAATCGGTTCTTATATATATTACTATTTAAGTACAGAATTACAAATATTTTTTTGTAGTTTTTCGTCAGAGTAGGATATCCTAGAGCCAAAATTAAGTCATTAAATACTAATTAGGGTACATGGTATTTCCTGAGTAAATATTACTATTTGAGGAATCACTAACTTCAGTGGGTAAAAGTTTATGAATGAAAACGATATTCCTGTAATTTATTTCACTTAATTTATTTCACTGCTTTTTCGTAAACAATATGTTGACTTTTTTCAGGAAGGCTAAACTTAAGATGTATTTAGGGTTTCCAGCACTTACGCAGCCGACATAGAGTTTTCTGCGTGAAAAGAATCGTTCTTTCAAATAAATGGCAGCCACTGCAAATAACTGGCAATGAGCTCTGTAGATGGGCATGAAAAAGGGCACTTGAATCGTGCATTTCAAACGCTTGACGTCTAAAGACATTGTTTGACACCATGGCATTGGTATTTGTCAATGGGAATCAGTGCAATCGTCGGAGAGATGATGTCTATTCATTTTGCACAGCCATTCAAAATAAATACTTTGATGATGATAAGAGTGATCAAATTTTTAATGCAAATTCTGTCTATTCTGGTCGTAATGTGTGTTTGCTCCTCAGCTGCAAACGTGGTGCCCCATTTTTGCGGATCGAATATTGGGGAGGCGTACCTATGGGGGTTCCCCTGACCCAGGGATCCTACCCCTTCTAAGGTCTAAGCTAGAGTGACCATGAGTTAGTATACCAAGTTTAGCGGTTGAAAATTGAAAAGAACAATGGTAAAGTGGAAGAAAAAACTTTCAACTTAAAACATGGAATGTCAAGTAACTCTGTTAAGAAGAAATCGTGATATAAGTTTGTCGATTCCGGAAAAAGTGTTTTAGGTCAGTTGCGTAACACCCAGGAATGAACTGGGGTAGTGTGATATTTTTGGCTGATTAATATATTGAAAACGAGATAACAAGTAAGATATCGAAAAAAGACATTTGACGTTGACAGAGGCACTTAAAGGCAATAGCAGGTAACAATGAAGCCCGAATGTGAAGCGGAAGACATTTTAAAATATTAATGGTGTATCTGAAAAAGTTAAAAATGAGAAACTTTTCCAAATGGATTTTCAGAAGAAATAGGTAGACGCAATATATCCACCACTGATGCGAGTTACAAAAGGTAGTTAACATTTCTTTGTTTAAGGAACATGGCCTTGCATGGCTGCCCTGGTGTAATTCTCTTTACATATATTACCAATAAGGCCTGATAAAGGTACGTAATGAGGGGTGTTCATTGCTGCACCACATTTATCAATATATAATACTATTCTCATTTCAAAATATTTTGTGGATAATTTGGGAAAAATATCAGAATTTTTGCCATTATTCATAATATCCACTGCATGATAAACCTACTGCGTTTCGAATCACAAAAATCCGGTTCACCACTAGAGGAGACTTGTATTTAGAGAACCTATGATAAACAAATAGGACTAATTGAATATAAAAATGGTGCGAATGAACGGTAAGGGTCAAATTTCTAGTAAGAGTCTGCTATTCATTCGACGAATGAAAGGATCGCTGAAAGGTGCCACATAGTCTTTACAAAGGAACGGAGCGTTTTTAACTCGTTAGGAACGTGGATCTACCTCCTCACTATTGGTCGTAAAAGAAAGTCCACACCTAGGTGATGGACAGAGACTTTCTCAATGGTGATGGACAAAAAGCTGCAATAAGATCAAAATTCATCGACCATAAAAAATGACGATGAAGAGAAAACAAAGATTTAAGACTGCTAAAACTATTTCAGTACCGTTTGAAATATATAACTATTGGCCTGCGAGACTAAAAATATTATCTGATAGAGTTTTCCTGGATATTCAAGTTAGCTAGGAACAGGTGATAATGAGTACACTTACGTCAAGGACAAAGTGGGTGCACATAATGTCATACGCGGAGATGCATTTAAAAAAATTGTTTCAGAAACTAGCGATGATAATAATTTCAGTAAATTTTCCTTTTAATATCAGATGAGTGTCATAAAAAATTTTATCGTTGCGCTTTGGAGTGAAGACTTAAAATTGCTGCTCATGAAATTAATTTTTTTACAATGTTTAAAATTTTTTTTACAATGATTAAAATTTATTCATAATTTATGTTATACACATCTAACCTTTCTGAAGCACACTGTGCTTAATTGCTTTGATTGATTCATTTTGCTTTGAGTATTGATTATCTCAGATCGATTTGGTTATAAATCGCAGTGATGTAATCTGTGCTAAAAATCCCATGTATTATTGTGGGACAAATGTTTTTTGTACACATTGAGGAAATCTTGCTTCCTCTTCACGTATATTCTACCAGATCTTTGCCGGTGAATGTGAAAATTACTGGGGACTAAAAGAGATAAGGACAAAGAACGACAATTCATGGCTCAAGTACATTTGTGGGCTTGGAGGGATGGATGGAATTGTGAGCAGATGCGTCCGTACCCGACGCTTCCGAAGAATTGCATCTCCTCCAATTGAGTAAACTCAAGTGGCGCAATGGAGGAAGGAACGCGTGAGTACTTTCGAAGACAGCGATAAGCTGGAGAAACTCATTGAGGGATGGTCGGAGATAGAAATATTGGAGTAGGGTGTTTGGGACTAGGAGGGCCCGTGGCAAGGAGACGTGGCCCCTTGCCCGCCCATGTGCGGTCACGCATGGAATGGGAAATGCCAGAAAGGTGGGGGGGCTTCGGCGGAGAGGTTTAGCAGGTGGGTGGCGAGGGAAATGGAGTAAGTTAGCGAAACTAGGGCGGCCAAACCTTTGACCTCATGACCACTTGCTTACTCACTGGCGATAGCACAAGTTCCGCAAGGAGGGCACCTAAGGGCTTAAAGCTTGATACTAATAAGTACAGGTCAGTGAGGGAGAGCGGATTTCGAAGATAGAATTATCCTCCATCACTAAATTTTTCTCGTATATGCTCGAGACTCGGGAAAACCACCATTACTTTGCCGGTTTCCACCCTGCCTGGCCGCCGGTAGAACTGACTGTCGGTTCCGAATGATATACCAGTCCACAAACAAATGCTAAAAATATCTTAGATCGGAAAGAGGGGATATTCTTTTCCGGTAGTGCTAAATAGCTAGAATATGGAGCGGCGTTATTTTATGCTTATCTACCTTCAAGGGAAGGTAAATGATAATATACGTATAAAGCAATAAATTTATACATATTAGACACTTAACTAGGACCAATCCCTTTTATAGCTATTTTATCATTTGTGTCGAATAGAAAACTAGTTCGAATTAACAATAATAAGAAAATCAATGCTCACACTAATTTACACATTAATATAGACAAATTTAGACAAACGTTCATTGTGAATAGCTACCTCTCCGGAGGTAGCAATTAACAATGACATTGATTTCATGTCATATATACACACACACAGGTGTATCCGGCCTCAGTGACGGCGGGCTAATGTCCAAGCCAGCCAATCTGCGGGTTCGATTCCCGCCTAGGTGGGTTTCATCACCTGGGTTTGGGTGCTCGTAATTGTCCTTGTTACGTTTATAACCTGTTGGAAGGGTTGTAAAAGGGCAACAAATGGCTGTTTTAAGGTTAATGACAAAATAATTAAATTAAATAAATAATAAATGGGTGTGTAAGCATTGATTTCTTCATTATTGTTGATTCTAACTTGTTTTCTATTCAACACGTGAGAAAATAACTGTAAAAGATATCGGCCTTATATGCATAAATTTAGTGCATTCTATGCATATTATCATTTATGTCACATATAATCATATCATATATGTATGTGTGTACATATATATATATATATATATAT
>LYUA01002549.1:52057-73878 GCA_002093875.1 Calopteryx splendens
TCAGCATATTAAATACAAAAAAAACACCATATTGCATTGAGCAACTTGGATGCAGTGGATTGAGAGAACAAATTCGAAAGTAGCATGCACCAAATCGGACAGGGGAAATGCAATGGCAACGGAGAGGGAATATTGAAGTTCAGCAATGAAATACTATGTTAGTGACAAACACTTTAAGCAACATCTGCAAAGAAGAAACACATGGAATATGCAGGGGGAGAAAGCTAGATCCGAACCAAATCGACTGCATTCTAATGGGATAGAGATACAAGAAAAAAGTGAAGGCACATAAGTATCGTACCGATGCGGGCATAAATGGTGGCCACAACCTCGTGGTCATGAATAGAGAACTACGATAGATAAAATTATATGAATATTGTTAAATATGAATAATGGTATAACAGCACAACGCTGGGGGAAATCCCAAGATAAATAATCAGAGTGGATGAAAAACTGGAGAGGAAAAGATATCAACAATGGAGGAGGATTGAAAAGTAACTGATGAAACACTGTGAACTCTAGGTGAAAAACTAAGGCAATGGCCACCTGGCGACCGTGAAGAAAGACGCATACAAGAGCGCTTATACAAGAAAAAAGAAGATACGATAATCCAAGAAAGAAGAGGATAGCCAAGATAGAAAGAAATCAAGAGCACAAACCATGCGTGAGTTCAGGAAGGCCAAGGAAGAGTGATTGAAAACTGCTTCGAAGAAATGAAGACAGCATGAAGGGAAACCGTGAAATAGCACACTGGCTAGTAAATATAAACTTCGGGGAAATAAAACTGGGATGCAATAATAACTAAGACATGCATTTGCTAACAGGAGATGAAAACAGTGAAATCACTGAAAGAACACATCAAAGAACTATTACTAATGCACGGAACCTCTGAAAGATGGCTTATCGAAAGATGAGACTTAGGTGGACTAAGACAACTGAAGGACCAGATTTATTGAGAAATTAATTCAAAGGAATAGCCAGAGGGCTAAAGAAACACAAGGCCCCTTGACGCGGCTAAATTGACGGAGAAATCTTCAAGGCACTCGAAAATAGAGCCAAAGAAATCCTCTTTAGCATAATCAAAGGCAGCTACGGAATTCGAAGACTGTCGATGGACTTTGAGAAGAGTGTAACGATTGCAATACCAGGAAAACGAGAACCGATAGATTTGAAGAACATCGAGCGTTGATTCTACTGTTATATGAATTCAAATTACTAATAGGAATAATCAGAAAAAGAATAACAAATGAAGGCACCAGGCAGGGAGGAAAAAATCTTACTTAAAATACTGATGAAAATATGATACATATCAAAAAATCATGTGGAATTCGTGGGCTATGAAGGTGACCTTTCACAATATCAAGTGAAAAAGATGTTCACATAGCTGGAAACACTGGACATGGATTGCGGTAGAGGAATAATTTCAGAAAAATATAGGAAACAAATCTCCCCTGAGTTAATGAAAGACGGAAGAAAAATAAAATCGAAAATAAATGAAGGATTTAGAGCAGAATGCCATTTCCCTCGAGCCTTATTCAGCATATACTAGAGAGAAGCAATTGAAGAAGCAAAAGAAGATCGGCAAAGAAGCAATTTAGAGAAACGGGTAAGAAATTAAAATATCCCTTTTCCAAGATAACATTGCAGTACAGTACCGAATCCACAATACATGCAGGCATCATTGAACAGAACACAAAAAGGACGTCAGGGATTTCACATTTAAATAAAAGCAAGGAAAGGTATATGGAGGAGACAATCTGCCGGCATACAGTGCTTTAAGAGGCGTTTTACGTCTTTTTAACATGATATAGGGTGGTGCTCTGACATCTCTTGCAACACGCCCCCGTTGGGGCTCGTAGGACATTAAGTATATCCAGATATACGTACGCATGAAGTACGTTAAATAATGACATAAAATTAGGGACTTCTCTTAACTACCGCCTACGCAGTGTAAGAATGTGTGAGAATCAATTGCCTTCTTCGAATAGTCGGGAGGCTATCGGTTCAAAAAGAGCAACCTCGCACGGAGGTTAGGAACACGTGCCTGCCCCAATCCGGTCGTGAAAAGGGCTTGTTCCGACCCTCCCCAAAGGGTGATCATGAAGTGCCCTCGTGTGACGTGCTCCCAACTCCCGAAGCACCAACTCCATCGCTCCCCTCCAAGTTCGCCGATCGTCGCCCCAAACTATTTCCTCCCCGCAGTCTCCAAGGCTCCTCCTTCCGTCGCCACCGTCCTCGCCCCCCTCGCCACACGACCCGCCCTCAACTTTCTTCCCAACGTTCCACCCTTCCCGACCCCTCGGCAACCCAGAAGCAATCCAGCAGATTTGTCGACCCTCGGATGATGGGACTCACCACTGATGAGCGACTCACGAGCGGCAAGACAAAAAAAAGTCTTCCCTTCACTCCGCTGGGGAGCGCATGTTTTTTTTGGGAGCTGTCCACGGTCACCTTCGTTTCAGCTGAAGATGCGACAATTTTCTCTTCCCAACTGCCAAGTTTTCCGACCCGACATTCCCTCCGCCCTTACCCCCCCCTCTCTCCATCTCGTCCTTCCCGTACCCCATCATCCTTGCCTCACTCCACACCTAAGCCTGCTACTAAGAGGGGTTATGTCACCCTGAAGAGAAATGAACAACTCCCGAGCACTCTCCAAGACCGTATATCGCGTGAATACCGTGAGGACACTTTGGAAACTTCGTAAAAACAGAACGGTGAGGCTGAAACCTATTCATTCATTGCAGGGAAGGAAAGTTTAGAAACGGGCATGATATGGCTCACTTAATTACTTCCTTGGCCACGAAAAACTTCGCCGAAGCAATTTCCTTCCTGTACTCCTTGCACCCTGATTCCTCACACTTCAACGAGTCTTTTTATTTCGGGAGTAAGTTGGATATACCCCTAAGAGCAATCGCATCATTTAAACGACAATTTTTTCCAACACATGTCAGGATATTAACTCTTTAGCAAAGCACCTGCGCGATTTCATGCACCATTTTTTCACAGAAGCATTGAAAATATTGTCATTAAACTGACTTTCATTTGAGGTGCTACATTTGTGTTTCCCTTTAATGTCCTGAATTTAAAATGAACTTGCATGCACCAACATATTGGGCTCACCGAATTCCGCAAAAGGTGAAAATTTTTGAAGTCAACAGTTAAAATTTCATTGTAAACAACCAAAATAAGCCGAAAAGCTTTTCTGGCGAGTGAAAGCCACTGGCTGATTTATTGATGAGTAAATGAAATATTCAATTAACATCTGGGGAAAGGTATAAAATATTTTATCCTTTTTTTCACGTTTCACTTTTACTACGACTTTCCTCTTAAAATTTAACACAGAGCAGAGAGGAATAAATTACGGTATTTTGGATGAAAACCGTAGCATTTTTATAGCGTAAACACAAGATAACTGCAATAAATATGTCCATTACGGTGGAAAAAGTAAGTATTTGTAACATTGAAGTAATTTATACTACTAGGGAAACTATTTTTTTTCACCATACTCCTCTTCACTCAATCACATACCTCACTCTTACGGCAAAGACTGCTTCTTGAGGGTTCCAGTGTTAGTCATTTACAATAAAATGTCGTTAAATATCTTTTTGGTAATGATTATGAATCAGGAAAAAATGTTGAGGATTTTTGCTGCATGGAGCGAGGGGAAATATGAGTGTCCGTTGCGTGTCAGTTGTCAAAGGATTCAGTGATGCCTGGAAAGGAGTATTTCTATAATGAGGACAAACTATGAGGTTTAAATCGAACGTTTTATTCTTTGCTTTAATGATTTGCAAACACGTTTTTAAGGCTTTCATTGGAAATATGAATATTAATTTTCATGATGGTGCTTTTTATTGATTAACCTTAAATATGGCAACAAAAAGGGGGTGGTGGTAGTCCAGTGGGTTGAGAGCTGAGCTAATAACCGGAGGGCCTTGGTGCGATTCTGGGTGACACCTCTGAGGATCCTCAGCTTCACCCAATCAGTGTATCATTTTTCGGGTACAGTGTCATCCTTGTAAATCATAAGGGTAGAGGGAAAGGTACTGGCCACCCTACCCTGATGTGCGAATGCCACACGCCGTTGGACTTATTACTGGGTGAGCTCTACCCTCACCTACCAAACCGATCTTCGGGTGGATTACCATGATTAGTGCCAAAAATTTAAATTACAATAATAGAACTCATATACGAGAAAATAAATCATGATATGAGCAGAAAGTTCATGAACATCACATTTAAGGAATTTAATTTCCTAACTGTATTTTCTACTATAGATCAGGGGGGAATTTGCACCTATTTTATTTGAAAAGTCATACAAATAAAGCAATATGATTATGAATTAAAGTAATTAATATTTATCGGGTCTATATTTGGGAACAATTCCACAACACACAATGAATATAAGACAGGAACTGTGCAATAAAGGATTTAATGAGCATTGTGAAGGATTTTTGTAGTGCTTAGGGGAATAGATTGTAAAATCCAATGTGAAGAGTTCCCTTTGTGCGTGAAATTGAGCAGGGAGTTCGTGGGGATCCTATAAGAGTAAGTGCGGACGACATACGAGAAGCAGGGTGGCACCATGAAAGTGTTTTTTTTTCTAACACCCACGCAGGATCGAAGCTTATGTGCGTCAAAAGCTTATGACACACCGTCTCTTCAAGGGATCAAACGCGATCCTTCTACGCTAGAGACCGAAAGCCCGTTTCAAAAGCGCGTTCCTGTCAGAAGTCATAGTCCAAAGGCAAAAGCAGAGAGATTTTTTTAAACGTTTTCAAAAAGGAAGAGGAAGTGACGGAGGAAAATAATAGTATTGTTCACTTCCAATCACCAATATCCATAAGTAAACAGTCTTTCTAGGATACTCTTTGCTAACATGGCAGATATGACGTGCAAGTTATTAATGAGACCTGGATGCACACAAAACTCTGGATTTATGAGTGTGAAATACTGACTGTTAATAAAGTTGAATTGAGGTACTTAACGTGGCTGAACGAATGGTGGAAGTACGCGGTAGTAGTCTCCTATGATGATTGTCATATGCAACACTTGACAGCGTTAAGATATAGTAATTGAAGGAAATTTGACAAATAGGAAATTTGTGAAATACTTAAAGGATTTGATCATGATTCGCTTGAAGGCCACGTTCTATGACACGTACTTTCCCCATTGCACGATTTCATTTCTTCACAATACTATTCTGGAGATTTTATATTTATACAAAATATTCTCCTTCCTCTCAACAGGCGCTAATAGTTTAATATAACTATACATTTACATGTGTAATCTATCTTACTACCTGGGAGAAAATTAATATTTTAAAGAAAAAAGATTGACTATTGGCTTGTTAATTCTACATTCATTGCAACCACATCTATTTAATCAAATGGTTAATGATACTTTTTTATGGAATCTTATATACTTGATGAATTTACATAACTAACATATGAACCCTCAAGTTTAATATGCCATTTCGGGCGTGCTGCCTGATTTCCTCCACTGAAATCTTTCCTTGGCAAATAAATACTTTGAAATATTGTATCAATAGCCCTAAAGAAAATAGAGGAAATAAAACATTACAATGCACATTCCGAAACACTGTGGGGAATGAAGTAATACGATATAAAGTTTTATTTTTGAAAACTTGAATCAAATACTTCCTCGGAGTGGATATCAAAATGAAGAGCATAAGAGAAGGTAAAAAGAAATTTTGCAAAATTTCCAGTGTTTCATTCCATATCACAAAGCATTTTTGTGATTTGGAATGTTTAAAAAGCTACTTTAAAACTTCTCTTAACATACTACGTCAAAAACTCCCATGGAAATTTAACCACATGGGAAAAATATATGCTCCTTGGGTTAGTATCGGACACTGTATTTTTATAGATAATAGATAAGTTTGGAAACAGAATCAGTAACTTAAGAAGCTACAATATGAAACAAAACACACCAACAGATTCATGAGGTGCTTAATTTACCATCAAACATATTTGTACACATCTACGTGTTTTATTCCCAAAGCCTAGGAGAGCAACGAATGCCATTGGTGTGTTCACCTCTAGTCTCTATTTCGATTGAGACACCTTTCGATACTAAAATTTTATTTTTAAATAATAATTTTTTTTATTTTATTTCAACTCAATTTAGTGAACACATATTGTGACACAAATTATGAAAAACAAAATATAATGTTTCATGCTCGTTCGGCAAGTATCTGTGGTGTCGTCACATCTGGCAACAATTTTGATTTTTCCTCTTAAATTCTAATAAATGGGTACAGAAAATACGTTGATTGATTGTTCTCGAATTAGTATTAAATTTTACAGAATATTTTTCCATTTAACTTTATTCAAGTAAACTTTATTTATTTAATGCGGTAATCATATACTCTATTCATAGCTAAGAATTTGGTAGTAGCATCCCTGTTCACTTTGTCTTTATAAGAAAGTAATAAGTTTACCCTTTAACTGTAAATATTTTGACGATTCAGTTTCTAAGTAGAGATTCTGCATCCAATAAAAAGCAGAGTGGGAGTTTACTCAGCGTAGCTGCTGAAAGGCTTACCTTTTCACCTCATTGATGACTGAAGAAGAGGTGAGAAGTGTGCACAGAGAACGATAGGACGGGTTTTGCGGCGGCTGGGTGTGGGTGGGGAAGGAGGGGAGAAGGGTGAGAGGGGTAATTTATGGTGGGTTAGAGGGGACAGAAGGTGTCATGTGTGTGCAGCCCTCGAGTTGAATACTGGGGAAGAAGAGATGAATGATAGAGGAATGGGAGTGGTCTATGATTTGGTTGAGGAGAGTCACCTTTGTTTTGAGAGAAATAGGGATAATTTGTGTTCTTATAATCAGGTGAGTGCATGCGTTAATAGGTGATGGACACAGTAGAGTTTTTAGTTACTAAGTTTTTCGAGAAAAAAATATTATTTTAATTTTTTCGATGGTTTCAGGCAATTTCTTGAATGTAAGAGTATTATTACAAGAAATGAGTAGGGAATGAGAGAAGAGGGTAAAGGGGCAAGCGAGGTATAGGGTTGGCCAAACAGCATTAGTAACTGAAGAATTGACAATATCAGAATTTTGCCCAAGGACGAGCATTTGAGATGAACGGTTGGTGAGAGAACTGGAGGATGAAGTTGCTAATGAGCTATGCCTAGTCCGGGGTGGAAGGTTTTAATCACCAGATACCTCCCAACTCCACTGTCTTAAAATTTCCAATTGATTCAACGCAATGACAACTGTCCAATAAAGGTTTACCATATCAAAAAAATATTCATTTACCTATCTTCCAAATTTTATAAATCCTTCTCAAAGTAGTCCCAATTGAATTCAATGCACTCGTCCTAACTTTTTTTCTGTATTCGAAGACATGCTGGACGCAATTTTTTGATAGGCCCTTTAAAATTTCCTCAGCATCCATCATCACTGCTTGAACTGATGAAATACGCTTTCCACGAGGGTGTTTTTTTTCATCTTGTGGTACTGGAAAAAGTCATATATAGGGGATAGTTTCGGTTGTAGTCTTCCCATAACATCACCTCCGACAGGGAAAAAATCTGCTGGTGAACATTCTTTTGTTTGGGTATGAGCAGTCATGAAAACCATTGCTCACCAGCACGTCTCTGGCTCCAGCTCCGGGGCCACATACTTTGAAACTGACCGTCTCCCCTTCTTAAGAATTTTAAACCGTCTTTTAAGCTTCTAAGAAAGAACAAACTCTTAAAAAGGTTCCCAAAGGATTACCAAGGCCTCGGGTGACGATTTTTTCAGGTGAAAGCAAATTTTCAATGCAGCGTATTCCCCCATCCTCCATTTATTGCATGCCCATTACACATTACGCAAAACAGCAATGCATAAAATATAAGATTTGCACAGTAAAATATCGAATAAAATACATGATCAATCTTTGATCATACTCAAGTAATTTTTGGGGAATTTTACATGTTTTTGAGAAGGCCGTGAGAAAACACCCACCTACCAACCAAAAATCAAACCCGTGGGTCACCTGGAAGAGGACAAACTAGTGCTGACATCTGAGAGTGAGTGAGAGCAAAAGAGTTAAGACAGATGTTACTTTCTACGCAAGCTGCCCCAGAAACGTATGACAAAATAGCGATGGTGATTTCTAATCCTGTTCCCCATGCAAAAGTACTCGTTCAACATATGATGAAAACGCAGCTTTAACGGAATTAATTCCTACACTACAGCAACGTAGGAGACCCTAAACATGTGCTCCAGGTCAAAAATTCTATGGAAAAAGATGAGCTTTGGGGGCGTTAAAATAACATAATCATCCAGTAGCTATTTATGCTCCGCACCAACAAATACGCAATCATAAAGTCTCTACGATTCCCTAGTTCCCACTGGAAATAATCTTTATAATAATTCAATAAAGGAAAACGCTGCGGGGCACTGTAGTCCAGTGGGTAGAGCGCTGAGGTCGGACGCTGAGGAGACAGAGAGCCCGCGTTCGAATACAGGTGACGTCTCTGGGCACCCTCAGCTTCACCCAAGCTGTGCAACATTTTTCGGGTAACAGGTCATCCTTGGAAATCACAGGCGGCGGTACAGGGAAAGGCACTGGCCCCCCTACCCTGATGTGTGAATTTCAAACGCCGCTGGGCTTAGTGCCGGGTGAGCTCTACCCTCACCTACCAAACCATACTTTCGGTTGATTACTGTGATTTAAAGGAAATGCACTTTTGATGCATGCGTCTCGAACAACAAGATACTGAAGTGCACAGAGCTTTCCAAGTGAATACGACGCCAATGCAAAATTGTGCGACATCAAACTGTTTGGAAAGTAATCTGGTACATATCGTCACAATTCCACTGGGCAGTATCTGATAATAATTCACGGTGGTGCACGGATAGATCATGTGAAGGTGCACTTCGAGTTCTAAAGACCTAACAAAATAGAAAAAAAATCATTATTGAATGTAGATTTTGATTTAACTTTACATCAGATCAGTTACCAATCTAATTTCAAGTACGCTGAGAATTTACGCACTTTAATTTCATCTAAGGGCACAGACTATGTGAGTATTTAATGAACAATTAAGTGAGCTGTGAAAAAAACGGAGCCTGAAGTTCCAATGTTTGTAGCCATCTTAGAGCATACATTTAAATGAGGAACGTCACACCGAGTTCGTCACGCGTTCAGTGGATAAAGCTGTTTGTTCATTGAATACAAACACACGCAAACCCACAAATATAGACTCACGCGCGTGTATATGGGGATGTGCATGAATATGGTCACGTATTAGTGGGGATAAAGATGGGAGAAAAAAAAAGGATATAGGGATTCACCTCGAAAGTCGATCCTGTATCCTTGGTGCAATGGATACGCCAGGAAATGGGGAATGGAAGGGCGCTCTGGATGAGAGAGGAGGGTGGCAGTGTAAGAGAAGAAGAGGTAGGTAAACATTTCTTGAAAAGGGGGGAAAAGACGGAAAGGGACGAGCTTTTATTTCGGGGATGTTTTCCCACTGACGGAGTGAGGAGCATGGAGATGGAGGAACGGCAGACGACACGAAGTCCTGAGGCCTGAGTTCGCGGTGCGAGTATAGGGATCACCACGAACTCTCCATCGGTTAGGAAGTACCTTCAGGTTAATTTATTCCCTCGCATTCTTTTTTTAACAAGCACATCCTTCTCCTCACACAGTTGAGAAAGAATTGAGAGGACGCCAGAAATAATGACTAACGAGTCTGCAGGACGAATAGTAAATGAGAGTTGGGTATTAAATATTCGAATATGCCTTAAATTATACTATGTGAAACCATGGCGTTTGCTATCTACGAGTTTGAAGTTCGGACTGAAGTGCGTTCTGTTTTCCATGAACAAATATTTTCTCAGCAACGGGATATTACCCGGTAAGAAGATTTTAAATGGGATATTTATCGCATTTTGATGACGCGATGAAATGGATGAAGCAATGAAAGCAATGAATCTTTTGTTATTCCTTCATTTTTTGATTTTTAGCACTCCATTGAGGTAAGAGAAGAAAAATTATGAAGTCTCCCTCCATTTCCCTTAAAACAAATTTTTTGAGATTTTATAGCGATTGGTATAAAATGCGTACTTATATTGGGACACTGTTATACGAGTTTCAATGGAAAAAACAAATAAAGATAAAAAATGTATTCTACTCTTGACAAATAATGAATGATGTTTTCATAATTAGAAATAATTTGACTCGGATGTATTCCAGTGCAAGAGGGGATCTAGAATCGAGGATGTCATGTCCACAGAAACTTTAATTTTGATGTTCATTGCAGAAAAAAGCTAAAGATACCGATAATGAAACACTAAACTAAATCAAAATTCTCAAGAGCGTAAACTTTTAAAAGCCCCATTTCCATCAGACAAGTGGCCGTGATGGAAATTGGATCCGGTGATTGCGAGAAAAAGGCGGAGGGTTAGCCACCACCCGAGGGCTTCCTCCCCGGCCCTAAAGGCCGCACGCTCTAATGAGCATCAATAGCTTGGGCCATTCAAACAGATGAAGCATCTCAGTATTCTCTGGGCACTGCCGTCTCTTAGAGACCGAGTTCGCAGGCGGTGAGCGTGCCTCTATATTCGAATCGCGGGTCTACCGTCTTGAATGGAACTCGTGGAGAGAGAGAGATTCACTCCTCCGCTATCACTCCCTCCCAACGATAAAGTAAAGCAATTTCCCACTTCAGGTGGGTGGAATTTATTTAATTAGCTAATTAGCGAAAAGTTTCCCCAGGGGCAAAGAAGAAAGAATAAATGAGATATAGGGGATTTAAATTGAGGCAGTAATTTGGGGGGTGGTGAGGTAGGGAGGGCTGAAGGATAAATTATGAGTTATCAGCGCAAAAGGAGGCATCGATTGAGCAAGGAGTTTTGAGGAGAGGAGCTAGACGGCTCTCACTTTAGCAGACATTGAGGAACAACGACCATGGGAGTCAAAAGGTTTCCCGTGGTGAAGGGAGGGTTGGAGAGAATACATTTAGGAATTGGAATCAGAGAAGGATGGACATGATTGAGGGACGATGCAGGGTTTAAAACCGGGCAAATACAGTTGACTTTGCCTAAGAGTTTGCAGTAAACACTTCTCATTCGGTAAGGTGCATTCCTAATCGGTTTCTCTACCGCATTCAAGTTAATGGCCAATGCTGGTCTTAAACGAGAAAAATGTATGAGCTCAAGTCGCAAAAGGTTCTATGGCATTTGGTAAATTAATAGAAAATAGGAATCTGAGGATAGAGGGCCTTTTCAACACTTAAGAAGAGGTAAGTTTGTATTCAGATCAATTGAGAAACATTTCAGCCCAAGGGAATGCATGAAACGAGTTCTAGCAGGAGAAGATTAAACACGACAGTTGATTGTAGGCTGTGCCACTTTTTTTAACTTGCTTGGCATCACTATTACGTATGAACCAGAATGAGAACGCGTGATCTACCCAAGTGAATCGGGTGCACTACCCTGTAGGTCGTCGAGTTCTACCACCAGACCAACCCCACCCGAAATGCTCTATCGACCATTTTGCAGCGGGTAAAAGTACTAAAATGAGGCGATATATATTTTGCACAACACCCCGCAATAGACATCCACACGGAGAGCCAACTTGGATTTATACTGGTTGGGGTAAAAGTGACGATAATTCAGCAAACAAAGGGTTGTCGCTAATTCTCCGGTCGATCATAAATCTCGGCACGAGCGATAACAGCACGATTCAAACGCCTCGACCGAAACCGTTGAACCGACTGAAGGAGGACCACGGTGGGAGACGATGGCTGCCGGATAAGGGCGTTGGCCTGGGGGCACAGGGGGGCGGGAGGGAGGAGGGCAAGGAACGGGAGATGACGCGGCGATGATTTAGCGCTGGGGAGGATGGGACGAAGCGATAGGGAAGGTTTGNNNAGGGAGAAGGGACCCTGAATAGCCGGTGACGAGGCGTTTCGAGGCCCTCATATCAACCCGAGGCCGCTCCCCCTTCCCATCCCGCCCGACCCAAACTACTTCCCACTCTTGACGAAACCTCCTCCCCATCAACCGTCCCTCAAGATGGGGAACTCCCTTGCACCGTGAGAGGGGGACAATGCTCTGCCCCCCTCCTTTTATACACTTTTGGGATAAAAAAAAGGCATTCAGGCTTTCTTTTTGGAGACTCTAATCCAATTCAGGCTTCATTTGTGGTATCGATTGGACCCTCGGTTGAATAGGCAACATCAGCAAGCGGGTTCCAGAGCTCACGGACGGGACATGCGTTCGCGGAGAAAGCAAATAATTGGGAGATGCAGAAGTGGAATGGGGAGCTTTGCCACAGCATTCTCTTGAAATACCTACAAGCGGATCATTGCCTTAATTTTTGATATCGCTCGGTGAAGACCGTGGGGCATAGTATGCGTGAGAATGATACCTAAATGGAGGGAAAGGCACGAGGGCGAAGTCGGAGGGAACAATTTCTCTTAACTAATATTGTGTAAATAAACGATTTTATCCGCCTTCGTTGCTTTCCTGGCCACTGCTAATCTTGGCAGTTTTGTCACTTATTGTGGCATAAGAAAGAAAATTAGCAGCAGTGAAATGGAACTAGTAAATAGTTGAAACTATTGGAAATCAATACAAAAATCGAAGTAAAATACCTGCAGAGAAATATATTGTCACTTATCAATTTACCAAAAGTATTGGAACATAGTGTAATAATGTTTTAGCAAAATTTAAAATCATGAACGTGCTTAAATTAAAGTATGGGTAGGAATTCTTCCACATTGTACAGTATTCAATTAATGACCAAAACTTTTTTTTGCCATATTAAAAATACCTACTTAACAAGTAGCTTTAGACTAGACTAGCTACAGAATACTTGGTTGACTTTTACTTTGTAAGATATATCTTCGGTGAAAGTGTCCTTCATTAGCATTATCTCATGGAATTAAATAAACCGCAAAAGATCACATGATATCCAACGTTGAAGTCTGACTGAGTGATATGCTGTATCAGCTTTATTTGTGGGGAATTAGAATGACCACTCGTTGAAAATTATCTTGAAACTTTTTTTACTTAAATAAAGGGAGGAGGTAGTTCAGTGGGTATAGCGCTGAGGTGGTAACCAGAGAGCCCGGGTTCGATTCCCGGTGATGCCTCTGGTCACCCTCAGCTTCACCCATGCTGTGTAACATTTTTCGGGCACCAGTTCAAACTGGGAAATCACAGATTATACAAGGAAAGGAAGTGGCTAGCCTACCCTGATTCTTATCACCATCGTTATCATAACTTTACATTCATCCATTCGTGAATATAATATCGACCCGTAGACAGAAGGGTCAATCGGCGGCATGGCACAAACTGATCCATCTTCACCGGTAGACATCAGTCTTTGGATTGGTTAGGCATGAGCCTCCACTAAAATCTCTCATCTACCAAGCAGCTCATATATTTTTATTTTGCTTTCATGTCCTCCACTGCCTTTTTATGTCTATCATGCGGAGATTTCTATAATTCTTTCCTACCCCTTCACCTTTTGAAATAATCTTGGGTAAGCTATGACGATTTTAAAATGTACAATGGGTTTTCATCTTGTGAGGGTTTTCCATACCCTTCTTACTTACTTACTTTGTGGATTTATTTTAGAAGATTTATTCTTATGATTGAGACATATGTCTATGCCATTCTCAATTTTATTATATCATATTTTAGATTTTGAAAATATTGTGTGCTGAATGTATTTCACCTTATTTTTTCCTGCCTTGGACTGCTATTCTAGTTAAATTATTTTTTTTTACTTTTTGTATCACTTAAACCAATTTAGCAACTGACCTCTTCGGGCCACCTCTCTCTGGAAAACAACAGTCACGTCATTTGAAGCCACTGCTGCCTTTTCACCCTCTTCATTTTATACTTTCTCTGCTAAGACTTTAGAGATAACAGTATTGCATATGAGAGTAGCCATTGACCATGGTTTTAAATGGAAGTAACACACAGAATCTGTAGCAAAGGTGCTAAGCAAAGCCCAGCCAAAATGTTATCATATTCGTAACTAATGCCCAATTTAATGAACCTTTTCAATGGTTATGGTCAATGTAAGTTAAAGACGGAATGATTTCTTGTTTAGGAATATATGTAAACTCGCTTATAGAATTCTCCTCTCTTATTTTCCATTAAGGAATGATTAAAACAATAACTAAAAAGAATCGTAACCTGTATTCTTTTCCGTTGTTCACTAATCTAAGGTTACGCCCATTGAGACACTCATTCGTTAACAAATTAATTAGATATTTTTATTTTTTTACGCGGTTATAAAACCTCCAAGATATACAAACCATACTTAATAAGCTTAAGGAGTAAATTAATCTTTTGTCTAAGACTAATATGACTTTTTATAAGGAATGTAATGTTTCATAAAGGCCCAAAGTGCTTAATAAATTATTGGCTCTTTGCAGAAATGCGTAAAGTCTCTCGAAGTCATTCTTCTTAAATTTATGAAAATAATCTGCTTGAATTTACGAAAATAGAAAACATAATAAGCTAATATTCCATGTTACGAACTGTGGGCAATTTATGTTTTGTGATTCAATGTATGGGTGAGTTTAAATGATGTTAACCTCAAATCAGGTATTTATTTCCTCCGAGCTTGCACAATGGTCGCTTACCAGTGGTTATTTTCTTCCGTTTTTTTCTTAGCGTAAAATGTGGGTGATATAAAAACAATAGTAGCGTGCATAATTAGTGGAATTTTTGCCTCTCCTCTTTTCTTTTCATTGGTTCTTTTCTGAATAGTTAATATTTCGTTACATCCACTGTGTCACCATGTAGGATGTCGATCACTCTATTTTCATCATTAAACAATCGTGTGTTATTTAGTATAAGCATCATGTCTTCATTAAAAGCATTGAATACTTCTTCTAAAACCATGAATAGGATTAATGTCTGCTGTATTTTTTAATCTCCTCTTTGTTAGGAATCTTCTGCCCTAAAGAGCCTGCTATTTCTATTGTGGCCTTCCTTTCCCAAAATTCTGTTTGTTTCCATTTTCGGCTTTGCGATCAATTTTATTTAAGTAAATTTTAAAAATAACTTCGTCACTTACGTTTTTGGCTGACTTGGCCACCCAGAAATTTTCGTAACTATTTGCACATCTCTCCAATGTTGCTGTTGACAGAAGTCCATTGGTTTTCATCCAATGAGATCGGCGCAAAAAATAAGGCCTTTTAACCTATGAGGGTATTCTGAGGAAAATATTATTCGTATAAATAAATTAAGAACCAATTTTGGGTAAAAGCTAGATATTACGTTATTTGATGGCTACTCGATGACAAGAATGAAGCAAATCTACAAGCTTAACTTGAGTAATAAAGAAAAAAAAATTGCCCTCAAAAGTCCATTTCATTGCAATTCATATTTAAATAGAGTTTAAAACCATCAAGTTTGTCTTTAAGGACTATATCAATATATAACATTATTTATCTGAAACGAGACATTGATATGTGGATAATGTAATTAATATTTTCATCATCTGTCTTCATCACACACCTCTAAAAATCTTCAGAAAATCACGCTAGGCTAGCATTATTTTATCAATATTCGTGAAGGAAAGAGAGCACTACCCTCCAAATGAATTATGAATACCCCCGAAACCCACCGGTAGCAGTGAAGAATAAACTCCTGAGTTCGTTCACATATCGGAGGACAGAGTGCTTCAAATTTCCAGAGTCACTAAAAAGCGCTCACCCGCCTACATTCTCTAGACCAATCTATTGTCTCCTCAAACCCATTCCTTCCTCCATAGCCTCACGTTTCATTCCTTCGCAGGAGGACGGTCACCACGGAAAAAATTCCAAGTATTATGCGATTGCTTCCTTCAAATATCTATTTATACAAATTTTTATGTTTTGTGCACATTTATGTCCACCAACTTAATTATATTTGAGAATATATTTAAACTGTGCCTGTAAAAAAAGGGGAAATACGATACGAGTGCGATTATGAGTGCAACAACAATAGTAAAAACAATGACAGAGTACCTGGAACGCTAATTTATTAATTAATTAATGATTTTCTTTATGAAATATATGTTTCTTTTTATAGTAGAACTTATTATACTCTTAGCACTGATCAACATATCTTTTTGGATATTTAAATGGCGCCGACCCAGATATTTCCTAACTCTGGATTTAAATTACATCTTTGCAATGTCTCAATCAATGGTCTGCACTTTGTAGTCAATATATTTCCAACTAAATATGAGATTTTTATTCCGCTCAAGCCACGAAGCCTGGGAGGAAGGTCATTCCTTCGGGCTGGTAAAATGATTGAGCGCAGCATCGCAAGCGTTTATGAAAACGATTCCGAAGCAAAGGTATACGGGAGAGCAGAAGAGAGAAAATAAACATGAATCAGAGTATGAAAATATAAAAATTAACAAATTGAACGAACTGAGGGAA
Source organism: Calopteryx splendens (assembly GCA_002093875.1). NCBI lineage: Eukaryota > Metazoa > Arthropoda > Insecta > Odonata > Calopterygidae > Calopteryx > Calopteryx splendens. Next base: position 68,475 of record LYUA01002549.1, read on the forward strand.
TAAAATGAAAAGGGAAAGGAGAGGAGAAGGATAGGGTGGGTGGAAGATATTTAACTTTTCTTTTGGAAGTTTATAGTTCCCCGAGGGCTCCTAAACTCTCTAAAAACCTTTTTTTTCTTATTTGTCCTATTTTCCAGAGTAAAAACATCCAGTCTTTGCAAAACCCTCTTGCCTGACTCACGAATTGATCCCGCGACCTTCTTAATGGAGAGTAAACGTAGGTATTAAACTGACCTGGTAGACTTGGACTAACGTGGATAAGTAAACAAAATAGCATGAACGTTTTTAAGCTCGGGAAAAAATTCTACATTTGCCAAAAAACCTGGCGAGTTACTTTTAGGACCTAAAATAAGTAAGGAAGGCAAAAAAACACATTATAACATATATTGTTTACTCAAAAAAACTGTAAAAGGTGACCACATTATTTAGCTGGAAAAAATTAGCAAATTTCCAAATTAATAGTCAGGATTATCCACGATATTTATAGTTTAATGCTTAATTTTTTGGCAAATCGGGTCTTGGCAAAGACATCTTATTGAGGATAGCGTAAGAAATTCCTTGATAGTCAAAGTGAATACCGTTGGATCAGGTTATTCCTCTGTACTGTTGAAGGAAAGCATTTTTTTCGGCGGAGAAACATATCAGTACTCAACATTACACACAGCATTGAAGAATGCGTGAAAGTTTAAACGATTCCTTCATGAACCGTTAATAAAGAAAAACGTCGCGAGTCAGGTACATAAATACAACATATTCGTTCTAAATATCTCAAAATATTTCCTATTTTTTTTCAGTAATGTCATGATTTTATCATTTTTCGTAATTTGATAGGTCTAAGTCAAGGGAGTAATATGATTCTACAAATTTGATAAATTAGACGATTTACTCACATCTATTGCGGATTTGCCTGAGCAATTTAGCACATGTACCGATGCGGTTTTATGCGGTTGCCCGCGCGCGACCTTCCTTGGAGAGTTGAAAATGGGCCCCATTGAAGGTGACTGTTCAAAGTTTGGAAAGTAGTGACTCCGGATGACCGAAAATAGAACTACACTTTAAACCAGAGGGCTGAAGCAGTGAGAGAAAGTTTGGAGTGGCTGAGGTTTCAGACGAGCGGAAGGACAAAGGAAGGCTCCCAAGTCCTCCGGCAGGAACTCGTACAACTAGTGAATGGGGTGAGTAAGCACAAGAATGAATGTGAAATCACGCGATGGAGGAAGGTAGGGAGGCCTGAACAACTTCACCGTCCATCGGCAGTCCTCGGTGAGTGAACACAAAGAAGATGATTATGGAAGAGGGGGAGAGTTATTGATAGCATCTCCAATTTTAGAAGCTCTAGTAATTTTCAAATGGCTCCACAAATTGCTCGGCTCTGAATCGATGCCACAGTAAAAATCTATAGCTTTACATCAAACTTGGAGAAAACTTTACAATGTGCAGAACTAAAACCATGGAGAATGAAGAAAGAATGAATAAAGAAAGAATCAGAAAATGAGAAAATCAAGAAAATGGAATCGAGAAAGAATTAATTCATTAAGGAATTCACTTAATTTACGAGTCAAATAAATGCTAGCCTGCAAGTTACGAACGATAGGTTCAAAATATTTCTTGGTTCATCATTAGAAAAAGATCAATTAACAATAATGTTGGCATAAACGTTGCGTTATATTCAGATATCTCCCGCGGGAGTGGATATGTGTTCTTGATCGTCTCGCACCGTTGAGGATGAATCATAACACAATGACTGACAATTTGGCTTAATGGTATTTTGGGCCTATCTAAATTTTTTTGCAAAAACTGGTTGAAATCCGAGAAGACACATGTCTGTGAGAAGATGCGCTAAGCACAACTGAATGATCGAAGGTTCACAGTGTGTATCCACGTTCGGCACGTGATGAGCGTGTTGACACTACATGTGTGGTCTACTCACCACTTACCTACTTGGGTCGTTGCCCCATCCATCCGTGGACTAGAAGTAACGTGAAATCCGAGAGATAAAATTATTGCTCTGCCTCGCACACCACCCAAAAGGGACACCCTCACGCGATTCTCGGTTGCGACAGATTTTACCACGGTCCAGGGGCCTTGTGCTGTCTGTGTCTCTTCTCCTGAGGGGCTCTTCTAGTGCGGAACACTGCCCGTTCTGGAGATATTCTGGAGATATTCGTCAGGAGTAGGTAAAAACCGGAAATAAGACCATTTTTGGTCAAAACGTTAACCTTCCCTTGCCAAAAAATAAATGTTTACGAACACCTTATTTTTGAATTCTGGAACTTGATTTTAATGACAACTTCACGTCAATAAGGCTATTTCTTTCTTTAATGATAGCTACCTTTTTGAGAAGCGCCGAAGATGCCGTATTTCTTCGTAGGAGCAGCCTTATTTTAAGTAAGTCGTTGGCTGAGGTTATTATGCCCCTTTCCGTAATTTTAAGTAGAATACGCACGCAAAGATACGCACAGTAGGAGAAAGGAAATATATACCATTTCAGAATATCAGGGTTATGGTCGAAATTGGAAGCATATTTTTAAGAAAATTAAACGGGTAAAAGATAATATACGGTTTTAAAAGGAAGTTTGCAACGATTCTGGTAGAGCAGGAGATCGTAGGAGCATGGAATAAAATCGGAATCACACGCCACTAAAGAATAAGATATTATCCTTCTTTTACAAAATTCAAAATATAACTTGTTGTTGATATATAGTGATCTATATTGTTTTAGGATTTCAATTAATAGCTGTTGTGTTTTTTCACGCTCAGCTAAAGTCTAAATAATCAGTAAGAGTCTTAATACAAACTAAGAGGCACCATTCATTCTATAGTTTGGGAGTACACTTCATTGTAACGGAGAGGGTTAGTAACGAATAACATGTTATTTAAACGCACGTGAAGACTACTCCCACTCATCGAATTTTTTCCAATCTCGAGGTCCTATATAAATATGACGCATGATTTAATTTATCGTGGTTTAATATCATCTGGAGATAGCCAAGATTAATGCCCACAGTCTATTAATACTCCAGATGTGTCGGTGGCTCAACGACAAAATTAGCGGACGGCTTCACCAAAGCCTAATTCAACGCGAAATCGGTTTCTTTAATTACTGCAATGCCAAGGTGTCTGGAATTAGACATATCATAAGAAGAAAACACTCCAAAACGAGAAAAATGATCGACTAAGACCACGTGTTTTATTCGCATTCGATAAACCGGCGCAGGATATTAATGAAATGGCTATCAGTCTGAATGTTGCCTATGATTTTGAAATACCTGTCTCCGAGGAAGCTAAAAAATTGAATTGAGGAGAATAAAAATGACTAAATAACGAATGATTAAAGTAAGTGAAAAAATGGGATGAACACAAATGCCCAGCCCCAATCAGAGGGGGGTATATTTTATAGAGTCCTGATCAATGGGAGCGCTAGACTAGGAGCGCATCCGGGCGCTTTCATCCGAGGACTTCCCTCCCGCCCTCCCTTCCACCCGCCCGCCCCCGGCGAAGCGCCCCTGCTCGCTCGTGTCCTTAAATTCCGAGGACGACACCTTGATTCGCGGGGACTGCTCTATGATGCCACAAAACCCACTCCCCGTGCTGGAAACTCACGAGCGGGATGACTGCACGTGCAGTGGAGTGATGATGCCCCCTCAGCCGCATGTCCCGTCTTCGGAGGAAGGAGCAGGGAGAGCCTCCGACGCCCACGGAACCGACGCTCTTCCCTCCCCGCTGGTTTAAAACTTACGACGAGGTTAGGGCGGCGGAGCGTGCGGGGGGTATGGGTCCTAGCACTCCACTCCGGGCTGTAGGGGGAGGAAGTGCGGTGGGGGCACGGATTGGCATCAAAATCCGGTGGTGGGGGCGACTCCCTCCGCCCCGACGTCCCTCTCCTCCATCCCCGTTTTCATCTCCTCCCCACGGAGAGGGTAATCACCGTCCTTCCTGTGTGGAATTAGGTCGGCCGAAGGGGTAAAACACCCCTCCTAACCCTCCGCCCCGCACCCAGGTCGGCTGTTTGTTGGCCATCCCTTCTATTAGGAGTCGGCGGATGTCAACTCTATTAGAATCCAATCTGCACCCAGGTGTGATAACGGGGCTATGTTTCTTGGGTACCAAAGTAGTAGGGAAGAGGACAGAGCTCGTGTGAGCCAGGTGCTACCCTTAGCTAGTTGCCCTTTCCCGAAGCCCTGTCCAATTTCCCCGGGCGTCTCTTTCCTCCGCGCGGCCGGAAACTATACTTGCTTTAACGATCACCAAACAGGAAATCACTCTGATCAGCTTGACTCCCTGCTCGTTAATATCTGCTCCTAAAGACGTGAGGTTATGGGATACTGAAAACACCTTTTTAGATTCAGAGAATGCCAGGCAATGTTCGAAAATGGCCATTATAGCGTAAAATATGAATAGGAAAATATGCCGTGAAATATACATTGCATCCCGTTTTCCCTACGGACTTAGATCAAGAACACCGCATATTTTTTTCCTAGCAACAGTTAAAAAAATAAATTATCAACACATCGTCATTTCCTTATTGCTCATTGATATTGCACAAAATAATGGTGACCTAGTGAATTGCCTCAATTATGTGACTCGGAAAAATACTAGTTTTGTTAATATAGAAAATTTATGCAGCATTAATATTATAATTCAATGTTGGCTATTGCATTTTATGACTCGATGTTGCCACAAATTTCAATTATAGATAACATTAAAAATATTCCGGATGAGGGCATATAATTTTCTTCAGCTTCGTGATCTTTCATTTTCATTGATTCAAAACTGGCACACAAATCATTGATCATTTACGCATAAATATTAATGCATTGATAAATGGATAATTATATTTAATCTATCATCTTTGATTTTGTTATGGAAAACCTTTAAGGATAATAAATTTCGTTAGAATGGCCGTCGTCCCATGCTGTTATAACACTGTAAGTCGAGCATTAATTGGTGACTGTGGTGGCTGACGCTCCAATAAGGAGGAGGGTTCCCAGTAGGCTATAAAGTTTTCCAGGAGTTTTAGCGACAAAATTAATTCATCCGTTTCGCGCCGGAATAAGATAAAAGGGTTCGGCAACAACAAGAGTACAACTAGTCGCTTCCGGAGCCTTGTGGGGGAGCGACTCATCAGTGCCGTCACGCTCCCTGCACCCGCCCGCCGCCGCACCCGCCCTCACACCATCACTGGCTCTCCTCTCCGACCACCCCAGCGAGCGCCTGGCGTCCCCCGCGGCTCCGATCGCCGGGGCCGTACCGCACGCACCGAGCCCTACATTGTGTGTGCAGTTACGGTCAACACAATGATTTATTTGCGCCCTGGCAGGCGCTTCGAATCCCCGTCACCCGTCCGCTCTGCTTATCCTCGCTTATTTGCGGAATTGATCAAGGGGGGAGGGGTGCGCGGCGA
>LYUA01002549.1:98011-110484 GCA_002093875.1 Calopteryx splendens
AGTTCTTTCCACTGCTGACGAAGGTGGCGGCGCCACCGAAATAATTCAACAACTGTGAGTGTTCTTTTATTTTACACAAGAACTTGTAAGGCTCATCGAAGACAGAAGGAAATTTAAGAACTCAAAAAATGAAGATGGCACAGCATTGTACAAGAAATATAGGAGTATTGTAGATAGAGAAGCAAAATAAGCCAAATAAACATGGATTAATAAAATATGGATGGAAATAGAAGATAACTTAAGGAAGGGTAACACATAAACTGTGTACCAAACTAATACGAACACAATTTGGAGAACGAAAAGTATAGGGACATGGGGTAAGAAGCAGTGACGGCCAATACCTAACTGAAGAAAATGGCATAGCTGAGATATGAAGATTATATGTAAAAGGCCTGTACCTATGGCAGTGCAGTTGACGGGGACGGTGCGGTGTTGGGGATGGGGGAGCTGCGTGAGGGCGAAACAGGACCTTACGTAACTCTAGAGACCAGTTTGGAAGGCGTGGTATGGGCTCAAGAGAGGCTACCTTAGGACTCAGGCTTATTACAGAGAAATCCATCCTAATTAACCAGCCGCTATTGACTGCCTTATATTGAGACTTAGAAAAATAATGTTGTTTGACACATTGAAATTTTAAGACTTAACGACAAAGATGAAAATATAAATAAAATAAGAAGTAGGAATAAATAAGAAGGGATTTAGATAAGGCTGCAGTTTATCACTAGTATTATTTAATATGTCTATAGAAAAAGCAGTCGAGGAATGCAATAATAAATGCAGAGTAAAAATAAATGGAAAATATATCAAAATCTTAAGATTCGCTGATGATATCGTTATTCTAGCAGATAGAGAACACGACTTAAAAAGATATTTAGTAGGAAAGAGCAGAAATGAGAAATATTCAGAAAAGAATTTCACTTCAAGATAAATAAAAAGAAGACTAATAATTTATTGCAGAAAACAACATAAATATATAAATATTGTAATAATCGAACTAAGCTAAAGCAAGTGAATGTATTTACATACTTGGGGAGTAAAATCACAGAGGACGGAAGAAGTGTAACAGATATAAAATGCAGACTAGCTAAAGCCGGAATTACCTACAATAATAAGGAACAGACGCTAACATCCAAATACATAAACAACGAAATTAAAAAGAAATTCATAAACAGCTTCATATAGAATATAGCCCTACACGGATCAGAAATATGAACGTTTAACAAAAGAAAAAACAGATATAAGAGGCATTTGAAATGTGGTGTTCAGAGCAGCAGAAAGAATACATTGGAGAGAGAAAATAAGTGACAAGGAGGTCCTGAGAGAAGTCAAAGGAAGAAGGGAATTATCGGACGTCGTGAAACGAAGGAGAGGAAGATGGGTTGTTCATATTTTTAGAAATAAGGAGTTCACAATAAATTTAATGGAAAGAAAAATGGAAGGTAAAAGGGGTAGAGGAAGACCCGTCCGTCCGTGAAAGTTGATGTAATGCTCCCCATGATGGGTCGTCACGGCAATAAATACTCCGCAGTCGTTCCTGTTAGGTCTTTCCTGTCTCTGTATGTTATAATTCGGATGAAATAATTCATTTTTCTTGATTTTCTCAGCCAGATTTCTGTTCCCAGAGCTATATCGGCGCTCTGAACTGCGACCTCGAATTTCAGTTAGTTTGTTTTTTATGATTCGACAACATACAACTACTGAACTGATATGCGATGATAAGTTCCTTTTTGTGGATTCTGTTACTACGTTTTTAATCTTTTTTGTATGTGGTCTATCATTTTCGTTGTTTTTTCCTCTAAGCCTTCTCTTATTTCTCCTAGGAAGGCCTCTCTACTCTAGCCTAACATCTCAGCTACACTCTCTCTGTATGCTCATGTTTCCTATGCGCTACGTTCTGCGATGTCTTGTTCTTATACATCTACCCCTACACGGCACCCTCCAGTCCACCACTACGGTGAATGGCAAAAAGTATTTCCACACGCATTAATCCCACGCACAGTCAAAATTATATTTACTCGAATTTAAGTGGCAAGTTGAGATGTTATGAAATTCAAGGGATAGAATTAATTTCTACCAACACCTTTAAATGCACTACAATGTCCAAGCATAAATAACTACCCTTCACATGCAGGGTGAGCTGTTTGTAGGAGATTCCATTTAATAAGATAAAATGGATAATAATTACTAGGCTATTTAGAGTAAAATATTGTTTCCTGAGTAATATAATTGTCGTGATTTTATTGTCGTGAAAGGGGTTCGAGTCCCGGTTCAGGCGAATGATTTTTTCACTGTGAATTTTTTGTATATGCACCTATACTTTAATTGTATCGTTATTCAAATGCCTGAATTTGAATAGTGAGTTTTACTGATACGAGAATGTTTAAAGGAATATTCGAAAAATACGTACGACACACCAAAACCTAGATATCAAGAGAAACGTTTGCGTTTTGAACTTACACTACAATCCACAAACGGATTTATATTAGTAATGAACGCTAAATTATGGAATAAGGTGCAAATTTACTTTAAAATGCATGTGTTTTACGCATTATATTCATCACATTTTGTTGCATATTCAGCAGGTTAGCCGCAGCTAAATTTTGGTTTCTTAAAGCTCAATTTCATCGGACTGACTCCTAACTAAATATTTAATAAAGCCCTCATTCTGGCACGTAAATTTAAACTTTTTTTAAATATCAACTCCATATCTTTCATCCTTAAACTAAATAGATTTTTATTACATTGCTCCATTTCTTTTGAAAAGCTTTAATTAAACTCTGCGGTAAAAAAGACGATAGCGCAGTAGTTTTTCGCAAGTTTCTAATGGTAATTGCCACTAATCATTACTGATGAATAGTCACCTGAAACACGTAAAAATGTTAACAAATATATGTTAATACATAAATGATAATAAATAATGGTTCTATATATTTCCGAAATTATTGCGGAAAATATGCATCTGATGATGAAATTTCCTTACGAATTCGTCCCAACTTCCATTTTATTATTCACAGCACGCTCACTTTCCATCGCTCACCTCATCCATATCATTATCCATTTCATTTCATGTCCAGCGAAATATTTTTTGCCCGTGTTATCACATTTTCTGCTCTTTTCTCCATTAATTTCCCCTTTTTCATTCCCAACCCAATGCGACCGAAAATATTGATTGGAAGTGTGTAGTTGGGTCATTTGAACGCATTCCTCGCGACAGTTGAATGTGGCGAATATTCAATACTGTGCTTAATTTCCATTCTGCCGCGTCCAGGAGAGTCGGCCTTTAACGACATGGAGGTGGACATTGAGATTCATGGCTCAATGCATTTGCCTTCAACAGTAAAACCACATAATTAATAATAGCTTATTACATGGAGTAAATGAGGTCTAAAACAAGAGGAATTCTGACACCACGCTGCTCTGATGTGTCTCACTGCCAGCGTTTTTATAAAGGTTATAAAAGAATTTGAAGCTATTCGGAAATTTCATGCGAAAAACCAACAATTTGATTGCAGTCATAAATCATGAAAATGTGGTGAGCCAGAACCTTTGAGCTAAACTCGTTTAGCACATTCTGTTGCACTCAAATTGCGAAATACTAGTGACAAAGATGAAACCTGTTCAAAATTAATCGCATTAGTCCTTGCATACAAGCTATCTGATATTGCTGGAAGGCCTAAATTAGTAAAGATCATTTTAAAATTACGTTGTAATGCTTGAAAGCTAATTGAAAGGCAAAATAAAGGGATTGGAAAGTAATATCGAGCCTTCCAGTTCACTTCTGAACAAAGACGCCTAGTGATTGGAGAAGGCGTCTTCTGTTTGACAGGAGGTGTTTCGTAATCGCCGTATTTGCTGAAATTTATAGACGGAACAGCGATTCAAATTAAAATTCGGGATAGCGGAAGTTTAAATGAAGCAAACACGATTAGTCAAAGCTCATGTAAGTTGTGATTTTTCTTCCAAAAACCGAAGCCGAATCAACGAAAACACCTCCAAAGGACCCCAAGTCACCAGAGAAAATGCAGCAAAGAGAGAGAGAGAGAGAGAGAGCGGATGTTTGGAACAAGACTCGAGAGAGATGATGGGAAATGCCTGATAGTAACTTGATCGAATGCCATGGAAATTGCATTTCCTTCTCACGCGTCAGGCGCTGTGCACAAGTAGATGCTTCTTGGTGGAGATGACGGAGGAACTGCAACGGAGGGAACCGGAGGGGGGGGGCGGTGGAGAACGTTTCCCCAAACCACCTGTTCCACCTAAATTGCCACATACAAGGTGAACATGTATCAAACAAAATGAGGACATGTTTGAAAGCAATTCTTAGAAAGATGGAAAACGTATGCCAAAACTAATTAAAAGAGCAAAGAGAGACGAAACAATTATTTTTCACATTCAGGCGAAACGAATTCCTGCTGATATTTTCCTTCAACGCGCAAAATTGTTCTACTTCTCAGGCCGGAAGCATTTACACTTCTTTAAGAGTGGTGAGAAGTGATGCATGTGAATAAGGTTGCTTTTTTTGCTAGAAAATTAAAGCATATGAATCGCTACAATACACTATCCCGTCCAAAAATAATGAAAAAACTCTGAATGAAAAATTATTAGGGATACCAAACGTTTTTATTTTTCTGGCTTGGCATTATAGAATTATTTGTCTGTAATAGGTTTAAATGTATGTATCATTATAAAACACATCTTTCCCCCTGTTCGCGAGATGAACGTTCAGTCAGTTACTTTTGGGTGTCAGAAGAGATTTCTCGACTAGACAATGTGGATCAGTATACTGTTTTTACATGGTAACCTCCGGTGGTGGCGGAAGAATGAGGTCACAGTGGGAGGATATTAACTCAGCAAAATGAGGAGGAATTACTAATTCTCGGATTGGAAAGAAATGCGAAGCAAAAGTGCAAAAAAGAGGGGTGGTTGAGGGGGTGGGTGGGAGAGAAAGGTGAGAGTTGGGACGGTGAATAAAAGGGAAAAATATGCGAATTGTTTGCGGAGCTAATGGGTTATGTGGTCGTGGAATGCGAGGAGTGGAAGTTGTGGAGGGAGGGGAGAGGGATGGGAGCAGGGTTGGGTCGGCCAGGTGAGGCGGTGGAGGGGGCACGAGGATGGCGGTGGCAATACTGTGGGTCGCGGAGTGCAGGGGTAATGGTGATTTTGGACGCCCAAATGAGAAGTGGGATGGAAGGAGTCGGAACAATGGCGTGATTTGCAATTATTAAAATCCATTTGTCTTTAAATGCCATATTGCTTAATGTGAACCTACTGGCTCGGTAATTAAATCAGAGAAATAAGTAAAATATGGTCCAACGTTCGGAACCTGGTCCATATTTCTGGAAATTATAATTTCACATTACCTTTGGCCTTTTCGGATTTATTGAGGGTAGACATAACGTTGTTGGCATTTTTATTTTATCGGTCCAAAAAAAGTTAACCCGGGCTGTAAAATAATATTTTCTTTGAATATCTAGGATGGATAGATAGAGAGACTTCGAACTACTCTCTTGGAACATTCGTTAAAAACATTTACATAGGATACGTAATGTTTTACCAGTTCAAATCAGTCGTAAATTAATCGTCTTTCTGCTAATAATACACTAGCAGGAAAGTTAAACCCAACTGCTTAGTCTTATGGATGGTCTATCGCAATTAATTGATCTGATCCATTATTTCAGGATTTACAACTCACCGTACTTAGTAGAGATAAGAGGTAGAGAGAGGTTGAGGTAAAAAGAGATAGAGGTAAGATAGAAGTGTAAATTTGAAAAGCACATACATCGGCTTCATTTCCAAGCGATGGTTGCACAAAGATATTATTCTCAAGACTGTCAGCGACTAAAAGGTTTCCCAGGCACTCACTATCACTTTAAACTGCATTTACGCCATTTTTAACCTTTCGAATCACTTCCAATGCATGATACGACTCTTTGATAAAATGTGGGGGAGCGCACTTCATCGATCCTAGTCATAGAGCCTCCGTTTGAATTTTACAAAATTTGAACATTCAAAACGGCAGTGAATATAGGTATGGGCACAAAAAGACGTTTCAATTATGTAAATATTTTGACGGAAGAGCTGGTGCGTTCCATAACTCAAGCCTTTATCAGGGGATTTTCAAATTTCAATCCGTGTGTCACACAATCTCTCATTACCTTTTTTGGAGGGTGCTCTCAGGGGGGGGGGCGCGAGGGGTGGGGGAACCACCCAGCTCAATTACCCCTTGCGGTAAGGGAAGGCCTGATGGTGGAAGGAAGGGAACGGGATTCCTGCAGGAGTGCGAGGCATTTGGGAAGCACGCGATTGATAATTAGACGTGGAGGGAGGGGAGGGAGGTAGGATTTTGGTTGGTGGAGGTTTAAGGATGGCCTGGTACGGAGGAAGGGGCTGCTGACGGGGTTACGGAAGGGGTGAAGGGTTAAAGTTATAAGGGTACGAGCGGGAGTAAAAGAGGGGGAGGAGGGAATCGCGACAGAGGAGGATCAGGATTGAGGAGGGTTTCCTGCTGCGATGGAGAAGACGAGGGGAGAGCGGCAAATGAAAACGGCGGGCTTAAGCCCTTGCCTTAAAATAGCAAAGGTAAGGCCGTTTAGAAAACATGATTTAGATCTAAAAAACACACGACGGCTACGGAGCCTCACCCCTTTGGCTCCCTAAATATTTAAATATAATAAACCTCGTAAAATATTGTTGCTAGAGAACATTCCTTGGTAAAATGATAAACTTAAAGCCAGCAAAATAGAAAAAAATTGAATGATATACCTAGAAGCTGGTGGATGTGCATAAATTTTATTTAGGATAGGAGATCAATGTAAAATGCAAATATAATTAAATCCGGGGAATGGTAATAGTCAAGTTAATCTAGTCAAGTGGTAAAACGTTAGATGGTAAAACAACCACGGAGAAGAAAACTCTATTTGGATCACGAAACATGCGTAAAAGTATGAAGAAACGTGTTCGCAACCAAAAGGTGGAAGGGGCGATGTGAGATACAGAGGTACCGGTGGAGAAATAAATAATGCAAATGTGAAGCTAGAAGAGAATGATGAGAGAGAAGTGGATGGAAGGCACAATGAGGGTTAAGAAGCAAGCTCATTGAATATCTTGACGGCGCGAGGGTTTGTTGGATGCTAGAGCGAGAGGCAAAAATGACCGAGGTAAATACAGGAAGGGATGGGTTAAATAGTTTTTGAATGCGTGCATCGGATAAGTATGAGTACGTGAAGTGATTTATAGATAACATTGAGAAGAGTTGTATCAAATCAAACCTATAATTTAATAACTTGTGATAAATTTTAAAAATATAAAGGGAACTCGTATATCTTATTAACTGATTTGGAATTACTCCCCGTGAGATATATTTCAATACAATATTCCTTTAGTTTTATTTATGGTCCACGTCTTCACCATTGCAGTAACACTACAAAAATCCTATTTCTAAAAAATGTCTTGCGCATAAAATTTTGACTATCTCAAAGGCCAACTTAGTAGCTCGAAGTATATTCAATAATTTTTACAAAATATTTACGATGAGATGAGGCGTATACAATGATGAAATGCATAACAGATCCCCGTAAGAATTAATATTCGCACAATGATAGAAAAAACTACGAGAAGGGGAATTTTTAATTTTACTCAGAACAGAACAATGGGAGTTCATCATCAACAATACATACTAATCCTAGCATTGTTTTGGCTCAGGTGTCAAGTCATTTCTCCATCGGCTAATGTCTTCATAATTTTTTAGTTTTACGTCAGCAATATATGCTTTATATGTCTGTAGCTGTATATGAAAGTAATCCCTCCTTTCTTGATAAAACATCATCAATTTCTATCTAGTATCCTTTTTACTAGGCATCAACCTAGGTGTTTCAATAAATTCTCTACATTGAAAAAATCATATATTGAATATATTATCTACATTGAAATATCTCCCTAATGTATAGAAAGTTTTATCTCAAATAAAAATTTTAATCTTAGGGGAAATATAATGATAAAACTAAGGTAAAGACAATATAATATGATAAAGTTTAGCACACGTGTTAACTCAACACCTTTCTTTAAAGCACGAGGTCACTTGATTTTTAACGCTCATTAAACGCATTGTGTAAAACAGACTCCAGGGAGAAAAGTTGCAATGATTTTGTTGAGAATCTTAGACTCATTCATTTCTCTATTCCTCTTTTGAGTTCATCGGCCCCAATACAAAGAGAATGAAATAATCGTCGAATTGAAAGTACTGGGAAACATAAATAAACTTTGTCACCTGAAATTGTTGCCTCTATACTGAGATAGGTTTAATTTCATTCTTCCATTTGTTCTCAACTTATTGAAAATTATATTCAAGCACGTATAAGCAGTAAAGAAAAACGTTATCTGAAGTAGATGCTTCCCTCTGAACAATATGACCACAATGCTAACGTCCAAGTCCATCTATCAAAACGTTGCCATTCATGGGGTGGCATTATTTCAGACAACAGGATATGCTTCTACGTGTAGTCCGACACGTTACAGCTCAACCCTAATCCAGTCGGGGTTGAAATCAATATCGTCCATTTATTCTTTGATCGGAGAGTATATTACATTCTTTTCGGAGGACATGGGGCAGTGTAATCTTTCAAAGCCTCCATTCACTAGATCCCTTGGAATCACATCCAAATATGTTCAAGAGCAAACCTCTCACGAATACAGATATATTTGTACTTTTTCCCCTACTTCGAATAAATCTTGCAATATTTTGTGGAGTGTATGGAGTTCTACTTACCGCATATTCTTTAAAATAATAGGATAAAGTAGTGTGTATCATATTTACTGATGGGCACAAAAAATTAACGCATTTCCCGAACTAAACTCATAGATTCAGTCCGCATTTGTATGGCATTACGCTACACTCCCTCAGGCATGTGTGGGCATTTAGCCTTACATTCAGTACGATCAGGTGAATAATTCACGGTTTTTTAGTCACTTATTGTCTGCAGAGAAATGTCAAAGCTGGAAGCCATAATATGTGTAGTACTGAGGCTTCTTTCGCATGTATCAGGCTATAAGCTGCTCCAAACTATTTTTGATAATTAGGAAAAGTATATTCTCTGTAAAGAGTTGTTTCGGCATATTAGGCGCAAGAAAAGATATAAAGAAAATAAGAAGGGATTCATACATTGCAAGGAAATATAAGTCAAATTATTGCACAATTTCTTTGCTTTAATGCTAAATACACTTCTACATTAACACGCATGGTAACTCTTAAGTTCCCACCCTTCCATTCCAGGTTAACCTTTAAACTGGCCCGTAGACCATATCTATTTTTCATTTGAACGCTTCTCATAGTGTTTATTTATAATTTTCATAATATTTTTCCCTTATTTATCTTTTAGATTTAATTAAGATAGGTAAATATTTTAATAATGAATAAGGTAGCCAATTATACAATGTTTTAAACAACACTTTTATACAAAAGAGGCCAGTAGCAGGCACAAGGCTCTCTTAACATTTAAAGTTGACATTCATCAATTATTTTTGCGAGCACTAGAACAGAGAGCAAATACATTTTAATTTGTTAAAAATCTTGCTTAGAAGTTTGGAAACTTATACTTTTACCTATATCAATTTACGCAAGCGCTGAATGTACTTCTCCTGTCCTTCACCTTTCCCGTAGAATATTAAACCCGAAAAGCCTTGCTCTAGTACAACACTGTCTAAAAACTAAGGGTGGAAGAGAAAGAAGAACGACTGATAGGATACAAGTGACACAATGTATGTCTCGATAAAAATGGTCCTTTGAAAATGAAGTTTATACCTTCAATGTAACCCTATTTCAGAGGGAGTTAGTTAGGTTTTATAAAGAAAACGCTACATTGCGTGACCCCTTGTATGGAACCCATTAATCACTGGGACCCTTCATTATTGGATAATTATTAATCAAGCAGGCATTAAACTGCAACTCATTGCTTTGTACAGTCTTTCATATAAAAACCAATACACCCTGCGAACGGACTGCAAAACCAACCAAATCTTGAACTGAACTCCAAAAAATGATAAAGACGTTAAAAATATACTAACAAGTGACCCAGGGAAGAGATGATCACATTTTTATACGCAGAACTTGACCGCATTCACATTTCCAAGTTTCCTGATTTGGAGGGCAGTCGAAAAACGGCTTTATCAACAATCACCTGTTGTTTTCATTATGATAATAGCTAAGAGGAATCCCTTTAGCATTAGCTGTTGAGCGTAGAATCCTTTATAGATTTCCGTCCCATAATACGACGCATCAGAAATGTCGCGCGGATGGCGGTGGGTGCTCTCCCTTCCTCCCGCACCCACCTGCTTCCCACCAACAGGGCGCATCGGTTCCGCGACGCCAGATTGATCGCGGGGCACGGCTCAACGGATTATGGAAACTTGCAGAGAGGAAGGTCAGGGGATGAGCGGAGTAAAGTTTGGACGCGAATGGAAAGGAATGGCTGGATGCATGGTGGGAGTGCATGGCGGGGGAAAGAGCTGAAGGGCGGGGATCGGAGGGGATGCATATGGCTCTAATACATCCACCGGATCCACCACATTATTCATAGCCTACTCGACCCTACTCCTCTCATGTTTACCTCAGGGACCCATTCGATCGGCCTCAGAGCATCTCATCCCTATGTTTTTCAATTTTGCTTATTCAGCTTTTATAACTTGCTTTACTGAGTCACTGGATGCTTGGCATGGGTGTGGGGAGAAAATCCATGGCCTTCACCGTAAAAATATACATTAGTCAGGAAATCCATTAATGCAGTTTGGTATTTTCAAACACTTGCGACGGTGGGTATTGATAATGAGGAAATTAGTGCTTACTCGGAAAGGGAATTATTTATATTTCCGATAAATATATTTACTGGAAGGTTTAATCATTTCTTGTTTATACGGTTTTGAAAATGGTTTTGAACTTGCCAAGTAAGGAAGGTAACGCTGTAACCTGGCTGAGAAAAAGTCTCGGGTTTGGATCTCTCCTCTGGATCTCTCCTTTGGATCTGCCTTGGTGATAGCCCTCGAGTTAGATGCTTACGGTTTGGTGGTGCGGTATAGTCATAGTTTTTTGATCACCTAAAATCCATATCTTCCTCCGGAAATAATTCGACGCTCATGAATGCAAAAAAAATCAGTTTTACTGTTTTCTTTTGTGAGTGGCTAGAAAAAAATACATTAAAACATTTCCTGGAACTATTAGTTTCTTAAATCCTGTCTAAAATCTAAAATATATGAAAAAATATGCATAGGTTTAAGGCAAAGGTAATATTTACATATAATTTTATGGCCTAGATTGATTGCACGGGGAAGAACATAAAGCAAACCCGCATTTTCACTAGTTTGTGTCTGTCACTGCAATTTCATAGGGCACTGAGTATTTCATCATATTTATCTCACCCCGCTGGTGACCCAACGTAAACAGAAAGCCAAACTGATGAGAGCCATGCACTTAACTAATGAACATTTCTATGGCCTCGGAGGATTGTTCCATTGATTTCCTAGAAAGAGTTAGTTATTCAACAAAATATAACTTTGGAATATTGCAAGGAATTTCAATTCATTTTATGTTATGCATCCGGTTGTAACTCACAGAAAGGAATGAAAAATAAATAACCTTTATAAAAATCCAAGTTGATTGTGATATTAGTAAGCAAAAACACCGCTATAAATTTAAGTAAGAAAATTAATCTCAACAATGAATTTTAACTGTAAATGATAGCTGCGATGAATATCTCCAACTAAACTACGAGATTAAAAGTATGACGATGCAATACATTTATGTTCCTGGTACATGCAACTTACTGATTTTATAAATTGAAGTTGTACTAATTTTTTTATATAATTGGCAATTGTCACAGTAACACCTGTCCAATAAAAAACACAGTTACTGCTAAACCAGAAAATGTTTTTTAATTATAAAATCTAATACACCGGCCTGTCGTTTTTTAAACTGACAATAAATTATTCAAACCTTTTTATTAAATATTGGATGCGGAAGTATTTCAAACACCAAGGTTGACTTTCAATTAATTATAGCAGGTATATTCATATTGTGCGGTGCAGTCAATAGAAACCTTGAGAGCTCACTACAGACACAAAGAAAGGAAATAGTTGAGGTAAACAGTTATTTGGTCAAAATATAGACCCTTGTTTACTTCACTCGTCTACTAAGGATAAATGTACTTATGCTTTAATTGTCCCGGAAAGTGCCGTTAGTGCTGAAATAGGTTACGATAATGGTGAAAATGATCACTCCGTTAGAAAATGGATGGTGTTAAATTCCTTATAGTATAATGCCAACAATTATGCAAAATTAAATACATATTTCATTATATCAGTTTTATTTAATGAAATGCATTACGATTTAACTTATACTGGCTTGTCATTCACTTAATAAAAACAAAATTCAAAACGTTATTTGGCATTACGCTACCATACGAAGAAAGAAGATATATATATATATA
>LYUA01002550.1:59913-75664 GCA_002093875.1 Calopteryx splendens
TGGGTGAAGCTGAGGGTGCCCAGAGGCGTCACCCGGAATCGAACCCGTGCTCTCCAGTCATTAGCCCAGCGCTGTAATCATTGGACTACCACGCCCTTAAGAGAGTAATATCTAAATAATTAATATATTCTGAACTCGTTATTTTGTGATCTTAGATACAATAGGCGGACGTGACAGAACTGCTCTTTTAGGACTTTTAGAAAGTTAAGGACTACACACTTCTAAGTGTTTAGTTCCAATTGCCTGGTCTCTTAATAGTTCTATATTGCATTTGCGTCAACAGCTAATGCTACTCTATCCTCGGGATAGCGAATATCTCTCTTATATCTCTGTAAATTGCGGATGGGCCATATTTTTACTATTAACCACGGAATTAATGCCATTGATTTAAGGAAGGAATGAAATACACTTTCACTGGGGACAACTGATGTGACTTAAATTGTATTGTACCTAAAACCATCCATCCAGCCTTTGTTCGAGATTGTTGAAATTTTTTAAATTTTGGCACTTTTTCGGAAGCTTTCATAAAGTTGAGAAAAATCGTGACGACTCGAACATCATTATCTCCCGAGCTCAAAATTTCTCGGACAAAGAGTGGCATCGAGTGGGTATCGCATGACCGCGGTTCTTGCGGAAGCTATGCTGATTATTCATCAATAACTCCTGGCCATCGAGATGGTTCATTAGCGAACTAATAATTGTGTAATGTGTTCCAATGCCTTAATTTAAGTGAATAAGAGGGAGATAGGTCTGTCTTTCCTCGGCTCCTCCCTATTGCCGCTTTTAAATGTAGGTGTTATGTCAGCTATTTTCCAGTCATGAGGTACTCTTGTGTTCAATTAGGTACTTCTTAAATATGATCTCCATATACGGTGCTAATTCGGTTGCCACTTGTTTGTATATGCGAGCTGGTATTTTATCTGGTCCGGATGAGTTTTTAGGGTTAATGGCTTTAAGGAGTTTTTGTATTTTACTACGTGAAATATGAATTGGGGGCAGAGGTTGGACGGACGTATTAGGCAGGCTCTCGGAGAAATTCTGTGAGAATTTGGTGAAAACGCTTGAAAAGAAGGATTTAATTAAATTGGCCTTTTCTAATCTGCTGGTGTACTTTTCACCTTTATCGTTATTCAGCCAGTATGCCCCTTATATACTATGAAAATTTCTTTGGATTCTCGTCTAAAAATTTTTCTCCTTGGAAGGCATCTAACGCTTCCCGAAAGGCTATCTAGGTAGAGACCCTAGAGGCCTCATAAACATGAATAATTTCATTCCGTTCATCGTTCGAGATAACGTGTGTATTTTTCATTTTAGCATGGAATAGCCTGTGACGTCTTAAGGATTTCTTAACTTCCGTGTTGTGCCTTCTAGGTCCCTCGTTCTCTTTCATAAATTAACGTGGTACATACTTGTCTGCAACAGATCGCGTGATTTTAAGGAAATGTTTCCACGTATCCTCAGTATTTCTGCGTTATCTCGCCTAAAATTGATAAGTTACTGCTGCATTTAGCGTTATAAACTAACGTAACCCCCCTCTTAAACAAACAAGTTAATTACCCTCTTTTGTTTCCACAGTTTCTATATTTAAGAACTTTTCGGGTACAATTTTTGCTAATAAATCAATATCATTACTGCCCGTAGTTGGTGAAGTGACTAGTTGATACAAGGAGGTAGACGTGAAAGAATGCAATAGTGGCTGGAAGATATCTTTGTCTTCACCGCCAGTTTTAAAACTGTAATTAATCCAATCAATTGAGGATATATTGAAATCGCCTCCCTATTATTATATTCCGTTCGTTGTTTGGAGATGAGATCCATTTAACCTGCTTTTGTGGCTCTAATACTAAACTATGGCTAGCGTTTGGTGGTCAATTAAAGGCTCTTTTTGATCGAAGTCTTTTGATTGAGCATTAAACACTTTCTGAATAGATATCTGGAATTATATCATTATGAATATTTTTCGCGTACATTAATGGTAATTAAGTTGTTTACCTCACTGTCACCGACACTTAATTCACGTAAGGCATAATAGTTCCTTGTTTACAGCAATACCGGGTCAATCCCCGTCTGAGCCTTTAAGAAGTAGCCAAAAGAGCCGATCTCGTCGCCTCGACTGATGCTGGCAGGAGGGTTAACAAAATAATCTTTTCAAGCAAGTTTTTCATAATAAAATCCGTCGAGAGCACTTCTCATCACCAAAAGTTCTCAGTAAATCAGCAAAGACTGAATAGACTATGGATTTTGAGTCTGTTTACCTTGTGTTGACTGATAAGGCACCAAATGGTTTGCATGTATTTAATTATGCATGTAATTTTAAATATGTATGTAATTTATGAATCGGATTTGTTTTTCTTGAATACTCCTTGTGAACTGAATGGATATAAAAATAAATTAGGGGCACTAGAACCTTCGCTTCTGCCGTACTTTCCTTGCTCGCTTACTGCTGTTATTCACCCTCCTCCCGTAGTATAAATACACGAAAACAATTAAGGCCGCTTTCTTTCGTAAATGGTATAAAATCTGGGGTAACACGATTTAATATTTTTCCCTCTGACAAAACGTGATAGTGTCGTGAAGGGTTTCCCCAGCAACACTCATCCAGTGGAATGCCTTTCCCGTTCCCCACATCATTTTCCATCTGTCCCTACACCCCCCGTGGTTCCCCGGATTAGTTGGCTCGCGAGGAATGCACGTAAAGGGTCGTCATGCGCTATGTGAGAGACGTAGATGCGCTGCTGGTGAAAATGCTTGGAACCAATACTTGAGAGCCTCGCGAATACATCCTTGCCAACGAAAACCCTGAGAAGTGACTCGGGAAACATTGCTCCTGCTAGTCACTTCATCCTCATCATCAATTGAGCCAAGAAGACGGCAATGTCAACGGGGCACGTCTTGTCGCAAGGTCAATACAAAGGGGAGCGACCTCACAAAACAGTTGTTTCCAGATCACCTGCTTCGTAAGGAGATAACCTCTAGAGTGTCTTACGATAAAACTCCCGAGTCAACTATTAAAGTAGATGACCTCCATTTGTTCCCCTTTCTGGTCACGCGACTTCGTCTGTGGTTATTCATGGTTGGAGTCGGAAATGTTCGCCGATCGTAATCGAGCCCATCTCAGTGATTTCAGTAAAACTCCGTTGTCATTAATTCCGCTTCTCCTTCGGATGGATAACTGCAGCCTCGTGGAAAAATGCCGCAGTAACCTTTAAATGAAATTAATATCGGTAAATTCAGAAAACATATTTAAAATGTTCGTTTATTTATTTTCCCACATAGACTGAAACTGTCACGAGTATTGTGCTTTTATGTAACGAGTTAAAAATACAAACACATGTGGAAGAAATGAGGGTAAAAGTATTGATGAAAGTAAGAAAAGAAAATAAATATAGATTAAATGATAAATATGCAACCTTAGATTTATTTGTTTATTTTGACGCTAAACTCTTATCAGTAAGCATGGGTGTTAATTTGCAGGGGAAAGAATAGTAGAAATGAAAATTGAAGAACGAATAAAGCGTTAAACAATAATTGACATTAGTATGTTCATGCGAAAAGAAAAGCGGGTGTATTGCAAATTCAAACTCTTTGAGTACTTATCTGCTGCGAGGGAGAGGAGAGGGCAGGAAGTGAACTCAGAAGAGAGGAAAGGGGGAAGCAAGGTGAAAGATAGTCTCCAAATCATCCATGTCACACACACACTCATACACTTACCCAACTGCCAATTTCGGACGTCCCCTCTTATGTGTACGGCACTTTGCCGTCAAGGATCACCGGTGATGCCCTGAGAACGTCATTTTTTTTCAGTCAATTCCTTCGGGAAATGATTTCTTTTTAGTTTTAAAAGTTTTGGAAAATTCAGTGAAGTTTTCACGGATATCTGTAAAGTTAACTTCGAACTTATTACGATTGGTCGCAAAATTTTATTGCTGAAAAGCAATTCGTAGAATCATTTTGCGCAGGCTGATTCTTAGCTTAATTTTTGAATTATCATCTATAATTTTTACTGTCTCACAGTAATAAATTGAAATTTGGTAAAAATAATGGTAACATTCGGTGCATGTCGTCATTTCTCCACCTGGATGCTAATTTCGCCGTAAGCGTGTTGCATTGCTCACCTTTGTACGAAATGGGATGACGCAGCGAAATTAGATGCCGGTTGGTTTCTCACACTGCTCTCTAAGTGATTAACATCTTCCCCCCTGAACGTTGATTCACTCGTCCCTCGAGCGCCTCAACTCGCTCTTTCCATCGAAGAACTTGTAAAATGAACTACGGACGTCAGAGGTCACCTGTGATTGGTACCCTTACCGGTCTTTTTAATGGTCTCTCTTTAAATATTATTCCATTTAAAGTTTTATTAGTCAGTTTTACCTCAGGTAATTTTCTAATAATTTTTATTGACCTCGTATTGAATTTATGGAGTAAAACATCAATTCTTGTTAAGTTCCTTCGATCGGTATAACAAAACAAACATGTTCTTACACATACGAAATGCTGTTTAAAATTTTAGCTGAATAGCATATAGACTTTTTATATTAAATGCAATGGCAAATTAGAACACCATGATCAATTCAAACCATCGCAACTACCACAGTCATCAACCTGAAGGTTGAATTGATGGGTGAGGGCAGAGCTCACCACAATTCGCGTGAAATTCACACTTTCATCGGATGGGGCCACTCCTTTCCCCGTATCTACTGCTTGCGGTTTCCCAGAAATATCCGGTGCCGTGAAAATCGCACATCTTGGGTTTGCCTTTGTGTGTCCACAGACATTACACGGAGTCGAAAGCGGGATCATCCAGGTTGTGGCCGAGCGTGCCATTTGCCTATAAGGCTCCCAAGCCGCCCATTATTCACGAAATTCGCACAAATCCAAGATCAAATTCAAATGTTCAGAGTTGGAGTCGAGTCCTTTCCCTGTGCTGCATGCTTTCCTCAGAAAGTTCTAGTAACCGTCAAAACACGCAGCTTTGGTTAATTTGAGAATTTCCGGAGATCCCAGTAGGTCCCAGCCGGAGCCCAGCTAGTCGGGACCTGGCACCTTTCGGTCATATGGAAATTATGGTTAGAATTGAAGATAAAAAATAGGGATGTAGTAAGTTATAATTTAAAGATAAATTCCATTAAAGGTGTGGTTATTTCCCCTGATAAACAAGGATAACTTATCTCACAAAAAATATATGAGAATAGCGTATACGACTTGGATTCGTAAGATGGATTACGCACCCCCCAGTTCGGTTGTGGATGTTTAGTTGCTCTGCTACATTTTTTATTGAGCATATGGTGCAATATGACCTCCATAAATTATTCGAACTAATAATCTGTTTTTTTTAATCCGTAAACCTCTACGCCCAATTTTCATTTGCTGTGAAATCGATGGAATTGGGATGGATGGTCCATCCCAATGGATGTGGTTTCGTATCTCACCTCGGGCATGAGCGCTGTGCTGTCACGCGGTGTCTTCTGAGCAGAACTTAAGATGTGATATGACCTCCGACATCAGGACACCTTGAAGACCCAAATTGCCTAAGTCATTCGATGCTATAACTTTCGGTTTTATCGTCCGACCATACTAGTACATTCGTACATCTATTTTCCCTGTTCATATTTTACTGCTTTTCGCTTAATTTCATTTCGTACGCTCTCGTATTGTTGTGCGCTCTTCTTGCGATGTCCTCTTCAGAATCAGTGATTCATTTGTCATCTATGACTTTATCTTAACTACTTTTCTTCGTCTTACACTAGTGCATACACGTACCTTTTTTCATGGCTTTCAGTCTTCATTTTTCATTGCTTGTCTCTCCGTTGCTATTTCAGTTCTGGTGACTTTATTTCTTTACAGATTTGAATTTCAACGTTTTCCGTGCATGCAACCTCCAGTGCAAGAGTTTTGGTCTAGTGCATGTTTTTAACGGTAGTTATTATTGATCCATCAGGGGCATGGTAGCCTAGTTGGCAACGCGTTCTGTTGTTATCCGGAGGGCCCCTAGTTCAAATCCGGGCGATGCCGCTGAACACACCCTACTAAACCCAAGGTGTGTGGTTATCAGGGTACCAGATCTTCTGGAAAACCGCGGGCGGTACGGGTTAAGGATTTTACCCCTTTATTATATTACTTCGTCAACGTGTGAACTCGCTGTAGGGCTTAGTGTTGAGTGTAGGTGAGCTCTAAACTTAACTACCAAAACCAATATTTGGGTCGATTACTGTGGTTATTGATCCATTATCGTTTTGCTCTTTGCAATTATATATAACGCACATTGAAAGGTCAGCCGCGTCCGTTTCCCCTCATACTCTAATTTATTTGTTGTTCGTTTCTGTTCGTGTCGCTCGGTTGCCCTCCTAAATTTACGTTGACATTTTCATCCGATTATAATCACTGTCATTATTCGCATCAAGGTTATCGAGTTAGTCGAAAAAAATAACCTCCGCGAAATTATCCTGCCATGTAGATCGCCCGCGGGACTCCTCTCCACTCCCCACCCATCCTCTCTCTGACATCGCATCTGCACTCGTTGGGTTTCCTTCCATCCATAATTGTTTTTTTTATACACATCTGGTGTTATTCGATGACCGTGCAAATCATATACGCACTTGATTTCAGTGTTTTTCTGACAATGGAAGGAAATAGTGGCCTCAAACTTCTCCGTAATTGCATCATCACCCCACAGGTGTACGTTTCTCTCCATAAAGAATGTCAGGAACTGGAGGCATAGCTTTTGAACACCCTGCAACATTTCAGGGCTGATATTCTTTTAACAGCATAAACGTGTGTTGAATTCTGATGCTTATATCACTTCATACTCGCTGAATTTATAAATACCATTGTGGACTAATGGTTTCAAATTTTTTGGAGTGTTTCCTACAACATCATGCTCCTTTTAATTTGCCTATCATAATAAAGGTATGTCTGTGAAAAATAATGAGAGAAAAATCTACCTCAAAATTAAGTAAATACAAAAAATAATTTAAAAACCAACAATGACTACTCCCTAGTTGTGTCATTTTGTAATTGTTATAAATGAAGTTTTACAAGTAGTTTTTCAAAAACTTTGCTTCAGAAATGATGGCACTTAAAGTGAATCAACAGCAACTTGTTCCTTTTCTTAATCCCCTGGGTTTACACTTGTAGGAAAACCCATTCTAGGTTGCAATTTGTGGGCTATAGCAAAGGAGGAGAAGTGCAATATTAAACTAGATTTATTTACACTCAATGGTTTAGAACTAGTCTCAATATACTATCCACTTCTGGTGTTCTAACAATTCATTGGTTTAGTCATAAATGTGACTTTCTGTGAGTTTCATCATATTATTAAGTGGATTGATTTGGTATCTACAAAGGTAAAAAAAATAAAAAGAGAATGAAAAAATCACTAGCAAAATTTATGACAGGAAAGTTATGTGTTGGCTTAATATTTTTAATGAAGGAAAGTGAAGGAACATGTATTTTTGAGAATCCGTGATATTTCTATAAAACAACTTGGGAATTGAGGGAGAAAGATGAGAATTTGATTCTGTTTAGGGTTAGTGAAAAATAACTTTGGCCATAAGCTGTATTTCAGTGACTTTGTGTTCCCACCTTATCTGAGAACTCTGAAAAAAGCATCTACATCTGAGAATATCAAAAGAGAAATGTAACCGTTCATGAGGTAGTACATGGGTTCACCAGCAAAATAGTGGGGAAAAAAATCAAATAATTTGGATCTAAATAGGAGAGATCGCGAACGTTGACTCACAGATGTCAATACCAATTTTTTGTGTAATAGAAGACGCAAAATGGGAGGAAACTGTCGAATCGTTTGACTGAATAGGCCTTACTTTGGCTGAAAAAAATGTTGTCAGTGGAATGTACAGCATCCAGTTAATAATACATTAGATGAACAATTAAAAAAAATCATAAGTAAAATATGTTAAGCATTTGAAAAATGAAATGCAATTGACATTGAAAAAAATGGACACATGAGGACTTGAACCCGAGCCAAAATGTAGGAAGTTAAAGATGGTAAACACTAGTCCAACAGGATTATTGGGCTCATCTAATGTATTATTAACTCCATTCTGTAAATTTCACTGACAGAATTTTTTTCAGCCAAAGTAAGTCCTATTCAGTCAAATGGTTCGACAGTTTCCTCCCATTTTACGTATTCTGCCTCACAAAAAATTGGCATTGACATCTGTGAGTCAACGTTTGCGATCTCTCTTGTAAGATCTAAGTTGATCTTATGAAGAAGGGGAAAATTCTTAATCACTGTTATGAGGAGTCACTAGGTCTTCCAGTCTAAGAGACATTTTTATAATTCACATCTCAAGTTTAAAAAATGCACTATGCAACCAATCAAAAAGATCAAGTCAAAAGTCCATTTTCAGCAGTGACATTTGTCATCTTTAATTTGTGTTTGCAGTCACCTTGTTGTTGCCAGAATTGGATAAAATACCATGATGCATAATCTCTGCAAAAAATCGTTAAAAGTTAATTTATTTGACAGTTCAAACACTGGAACTGGCAAAACAAAGAATTGCCTCCAGTGAACTTCTATCATCAGAAAAATTCATCCAAAAATAATTGTAATTATCATAAATGTTTTAAGCTGAAAAATGTACAAGAGCTTATGTATTTGTTTATTTTAGACTTGAAGGTATAAATTTTATACCTGAAGGTCTCTTATTTTAATAAAATTCCTTATCAAATTCTTTGAGAAGATTGAGTTAGAATATTGTTTGCCTACATGAGTAGGAAATCACAGGCAGGTTAGTGGAGTGTGAATTTTTTATGAACTATGATAGGCAAGTATGAGAGACAAGGTTACTTATCGTGCCCTTCACTGTTTGTCAGATTTATAGATAATAAGTGATGAAAGAAGGTTGGGAATGGCTTGATTTAGGGGTGATGTTAGGTGGTATCTCGATTTAATTGAAATTATTTTAGATTGAATTCAAGTACCTAATTCATAACTTCTGTGAGAGTGTTGTGTTCCCTGACCATGTTAAGTACCTATAGAGTCATTTTGGAGTGAAATTGAACAGTGTTACTTTTTGTAGTGAATCCTTTACACCATGACCTGTGTTTTTGTCCTGATGGTAACTGAACTGAAGGTGTCTGTCAGGATGATTTCAGGATGATAGATAAATTTCAAATAGTCAATTCTTTCTGTACTTTTTCATTTGTTGCTAATACTTTTTGGGACAGAACACTGGCGTAGAACATCATTGAAACAAAGCTGCAATATTTCTGTGGCATTGTCTCTAACAATAAGTCTGCACTGTTTTCCATAAAATGTAGTCAATTTTAGGGTTAGGTTGAGATCTTAGTTGCATATTTTTCTCAAGAAAATTACACAATTGGCTGCCAAGTTCTCATTTACTCCATGAAAATTACTATGGTTGATAGATACATTTTTATAAGACCACTCTGCATGACCATAAGTTAAATTTTTATAAGAAGTGAGGTTTTATATTTTTGAAATATTACAGTAAATTTTATTTACTGTGGGGAACAAAAAAATTACTATGGTATGGGGAAGATTGTTATTGTAGGTAAATCTTGATTTGCACTGTACTCAGTTAAAAATATTCTGGTGCTCATGTTTTAGGTACTGTTAAAAAACGCATTAGTGAGTTTTGTTATTGATACTTAAGTATATATTTAAAATTACTATGGTAGGTTGGTTTTACAAAGAGGAGGGAATTGATAGTATTTATGTTTTAGTAAAAATGTAAAGGGAATATTAGTAATAATTTTGACGAGGAGTTTGGGATTTCATGGCTTTGAAACTTGGTCTTTGGAGGAAGAAGATTAGCATAGATTGGTGGTTTTCGATGTGTAGGAATGTATTGACAAAGGTGGAGAAAAACTGAGAGTTGGTGGATAAGCTGAGAAAATATGGGAAGTTGTTAGGAACAATTCAAAGAAGATGGAAAAGTGGAAGGAGGAGATATTAAGAGGTATTGTAGATAGGTGTCTGATTTTTGGGGTAAGATTGATACTCTTGAGTCCCCTCTTCCACCTAACCCCTTGTCTCTGGTTAAGATTGGTAATTAATATGCAATTGAATGAAAAATTGAAATTGTGAAGTCTAAAGACTTCACAATTTCAAATGTTCAAACTAGGAAATGTTCAATGCCACAAAAGAAGGAATAATCCTAGGACAGTAGCATGGAGAGAGGGAAAAATATAAGTGTTATAAATTATGTGAAGGGGTAGAAAATACTTGAAGCTGAAGAAAAATTTAGTGCATTGCAAAAGTTTACAGGGCCCATTCAAAACTTACATCTGAGGCTCTTTTCTTGAAGATACAAGTCAATTTAAAAGTCCTTACAGATTTCTCATATGATGTATTTTAGTGATGAAAATTTGCTACTATAGTAATCACTAGCCTCCATCTCACAGATGGTGATGTGAAACTTTTTTTGTGCATTTATAACAGCTTTTAGAGGAATTATAAATTGACTTGTGTAGCTTTGAGTAACAGGCTACCCACAATAGTAATAATGAAATGGCAGATAATTATTTCCTGTAGGAAAAATGGAAATTACTGTAAAAAGCCAGCATTTGGTGTGGGAAAATTGTAAATTAATGTGGTTGCGTTGACTTTTCTTTCACGAAATTTTCAATAAGGAAGGGAGGGTTCTGCTCACTCTGCTACTTGGCTCAAACTTGGTGCCTCTTTTGTATTCTGTGCAAGAGGCACCAAGGAGGAAGTAGGCATTAGCTAGCAGAATGGCTGAATGTGCTCTAGTCATCCAGTGGCCTCACACTGGTATTCCTCCTATTACGTGCATCAAATCATCCCTTGTGGTGCACGTTGGCACAGAATGCATTTGCATGTGGTGCTCAATTTCGTACTTCTCATCAACATGATTCACAGTCATCCTCATCTGGCACTCTCAGACAAAGTTTTCTCTTCCTGTGTGTCTTTGCTCCAAATCACTTTGAGAGCACATACTGGTGTCATTGTGCTCTCTGTCTTATGTACCCTTCGTCCTTTTCAGGTGCTTAGGAACCGCATCCCCGCCTTCTTTGCCCTCCCAACACTCTCCCCTGGATAGGCAGGGTGTGAGATAGAGTGACTGAACGAGAGAGAGAGAAGGAGAGAGAGAGAGAGAGTGTGTGAGAGAGAGGAAGAGGAGGCCCACAACATGACTCGGGAGGAGAGGGGCCAGGTGGGCCCTGGTCGTCTTCCGACCGTGGGCCTGCTGCTGCTGCTACGGTGCTGCTGCAGCTACTGGTGGTGCTTCCTTCTGCCACTCTTGCTGGGGCCCTGGCTCCCAGCTGATGCGGCATCTTCATCTTCGTCTCGAGGTATGTTGCCCTTGACCACTTCATCCCATCCATCTTCCGCTGTGAACTGTTGTGTCCTTGGAATTACATATTATCCAGACATGCTTCTAATAATTGTATAGCTTGTGTTGCTGTTATATTTTCCATCAATTTATGCTTTTTTCCTTAATTACTTATTCTTTCATGAAATCTGTGTCACATGTTTGGGCAAGGATGGGTAAAAGTGCTCAATGAAGGAGACTATGATTTACTGCAGTTGTATGCAAAAAAATGATTACTCTATTCAATAAATGAATGTTGAATGGCATGAGAATACAGGTGGTTTGTAGGGAAAAATATTTATTTACAGAAAAAGTAAATTATTTAGCCTATGAAAAAATGCTTTGAATGGGATTGTCCTGAGTGGTTGGATAATGGATCTCATAGTGGTGGGTAATGACAATATTTCATTTTACAGCTTGTAACTTAGGAACTGCCAGTCAAACCCAAATGGACCATTCCTTTAGAAGTAAATGCTCATAGTTTAAAGCAATACTTGTAAATTAGATTACAGATAATTTTTTTGCATTTCTTTAGTTGATAATTATTTATAATAAAATAGTACCAAGAATCCTTAAATACATGAGGAAGCAATTGTGATTACTACAGCTATTGTATGAAGTTGATTATGATTGCTCACTATTATTGTGTGATGCTGAACAAACATGCTTTATATCATTCGCAATCAAAAGTATATTTTCTGAGATGTCAGATTTCATTTTTCATGCTGTTCTAGTTTCATAATTGATCCCAACAGGGGGCAGTGGTTATTGCCAATCACATTTCACTAGTTATGCTATCTTCATTTATTGACACCAGCAATCAATATTAGCAGGTTGAAAACTTCACAATTCCCTAGTATTCTAAGTAAATTCAGAACTCTTCTTCTTTGTCGAGAATTATCCATTTCTCTGTAGAATGCCTCAAAGAACTGGATACTAGTAAGTTCAGTGATCATGCAAATACTTCAAGGATGGCTCCACTCATACTAGGATTTGCCTTCATCATCAGATTCTCTCTAGCTATTGTACAGGATAAAGTATCATTTGATACAAGCTTGAGTATAGATGATCTTATGCAGGACCTTACTTACACTCCTCTTTGTGGCTTTCTCACCCTAGTTTTTTTCTCCAATGAAAGCTTTGGAATTGATTATTCCATGTGTCAGTTGTGTCATTTTGTTTAATGCCACTAGTGGGTAAGTGGAATTATGGACCCCAAGATTCAATTTTCGCCTGTATAAAGTTTTATATGTGCATTATTTGAGTCATGATTTTATGATTTGGTTTGCACATTTTGTCCTCTAAGTATGTTATTTCAGTGTTAATGGTTGCATCAAAATGAAATGACACATGTAGCTGAAATGGTTTATTTGTGATTTTAGCTCATATATATACATACTTTTAAGGTTAATGTAAACCAATTTTATTGGTAAAATCAATTCCTGCAGTTTTAATGCATTGTTTTGAATTTGTCAAGATATTATTCCTTTAAATTATTAAAAAATCATTTTCTAAGGACCTAGAATTATTTACCTTTGCTGAAATGTCGGGATAGCAAAATTTCTCCATTTTTTACAGTCTGGTATTGCCACCTATCACAGAATTTGATTGAACACTTAGAAAATGGTCTTTCACTCTTAACAATTGATTTGAGAATCCAAAATTGTCATTAACTTTCAAATGAAATTTTAATATACTCTCCCTTAAGTGAACTCTACTCTTGAAAGCTTCTTCTGCAAAGTGAGAGTTCCACATTTTCAGTTAATCAACCAGGGATATGAAAATTGAGTATATTACCTTGAGTAAAAATATTGACTTTTGGAATTCATAAACTTCTAAGTGTGGTTCTGTAGTTCACATGGTAATCCTGCAAAGTTATGTGGATATTAAATAAAAAATTATCTTGAAATACTTCCTTTGTTGAATCTGTGCGAATTTACTCTACGAGGTCCATTTTACCCTTCTATTCAAACTATTATCCATTCAAAATATCTTCGTCTCTGACCTTTCAAGCGAGCTCCAAAGTTGTTGAGTGCCTCCGCTACAAGGGGGTGGGAGTACTCCCACAAGGGGGAGAATTGAACGGCAGCGTTGCCGTTTCTCTCTGAATTCATGCTTCGCAAGGCCTTTCATTATGCTGTATGGCACGTGATCACTCTTAGCAACACTGTGCAAGGAGAGGAAGTTCACTCATTGAAAGCAGGAGAGCAACTGAATTTTTCACCGGCCCGCCTGCTTATTTGCTATTGGTTCCCACAAAGTCACATGATTATGACCATTCCTTTCTCTCTACCTCTGAGTGGCAAAGGTATTTTGAACGAATAATAGTCATTCTAACAATAAACAAAAGAGTGCGGATTCAAGTCAGGTTTCACTCTGGTACGAGTGTTGGATAAACTATTGAGGGTTCAATTCATGGGGAAACTTGATGGCAAACCAATAGTGGCTTATTGGAATCCCAGGGGAATGGATTAGCTGAATAAATAAAATCTTAGATCCTTAATCTAAATTTAGTCTATTGTCATATGGACTGTTTTGAATATCTTGTGCATTTGGAGAGTGTTAGATCACACAGGAGGTGGTTTGGTCTGGACTTGCAGGTAGTGGGTGTCGTCTGCCCGAGAGCTGGGCTGGACAGTGGTTCCAGTCTGGAGAACCATCACTCATGGTGATCAACAGCACCTCCATTGGAACCAAGGGTGTCTGCGTGGATGGAGTTGAGGACAAGTTCCTGTTTGAGGATCGGCAAGTTTCTTCCACCCAACCCACTTCTCCCCATTTCCTCACCAAAGGACATTGCAATCTTTTTGTTTCATGAGTCTCCTCAAAGCTAGTCACTGATGCCCACTTGTGAAGATTGAAAAGTAAATAACTACAGCAATTTCAAGAAACATTTTCCTCTAAAATGAGGATACTGTGCAAAGTCTCAGAAATTAAGACAGCAGGAAGCTATTTTGAAGGAATATCTCACTAGGCATAATGTTAATTTGGTCATCAGATTGGTTATCAGTTTCCCAGTGAGTTTGAAATCCATATTCTTTTTTCAATTCTGTTTGCCTTTTCCTTCGTAATGGCAGTACTTCCTGTCCACAGAGTGATGTGAATGCATCTACAAAATGAGCAGTATTTAAATCTTTCCCATGTTTGACTAATTGAATGCAAGCGTCAGATGTATCAAACCGGTTGCATTGAACTCCCTCCAGAGGACTTGGAAAGCACTCAACTCATTCTTTCAACCGCTCCATTGAGGCATTCAGGGATTACCAAAATGCCAAAACCTATCTTTCTCATCCTATTAGGAGGGGATATAAAATTCTTTAAATAAGTTGTAATTAAAATTTTTATATGCTAACATGATAAATAATTATTCATAGAATGATAGGTATTTTCAGTGTCCTTATGTGTCAACACACTGCACATACCTTTTAGTAGTGGGTAATAATATGCTGGCTATTGAGGTGGTCCCTTCAGAAGGGATCCTAGCTGGTTCAGAATGTTGAGAGTGGGCCTGGGCTTTACTAGAATTTGGTAGGTACTCACTTGTGGCATGCAGGCAAAAGTGTGCAAAAATGGACCAATGGACTGCCTTAACCATTAGCAGGTAATGCTACTTTGTTTCTGGAAAGTGAGAGGTATTTATGGAAAGGAATAAGAGTTGATGAATAAAAGATAGTGAAATTAATGGATGCTTTGCTTATTTGTGCATGCACACATGTGAATCAAGGCAAAAGGGTTGTGATATTGTTGAAATTGAAGAGAATGGTTTGGCGTTGAGTTCAGAAATTGGCGACAGTGCACACAGGGCTTGATTCTGAAGGATAGGGCTGAGATGCATCTAAGAAAATAGAAATAATGTTCCCTTATTTGTTTTGAGTTGGTAAAAAAGTTGGTATTTAAAATGCTGTTATTGCATTATGTTATGCAGTGGTGGATGTAGAAACTGAATACATGAAGGGTAAGGTCTGGGGAATGTTGAGAGATTTAACCCCTCAAACTTGTGCAATGCAGCGTCTACTCAATTCCATGCCTCTAGCGTGACTTTAATTGAAGGTATTTAAATCGCTCAGGGTGCTTTAATTTCACAAGCATCGAAGATTTTGTGTAGACATTAACCTAAATATTTTTAGCATTGTAATCACTATTTGACAAATTTCCAAATAAATATATTCTATTTAAAATTATTTATACTTTATTACTTTATTACTAATACTTGGGCTAAGTACTGGGTGAGCTCTACTCTCACCTACCAAAGCAACCTTTGGGTTGATTACTGTGATTTGATATGGATGGTAAGGGGCACAGTAGTCCAATGGGTAGAGTACTGAGCTGTTAACCGGAGGGCCCAGGTTCAATTCCGGGTAATGCCTCTTAACATCCTGAGCTTCACCCAAGCTGTGTACCATTTTTTGGGTACCAGGTCATCCTGGGAA
>LYUA01002550.1:94878-106822 GCA_002093875.1 Calopteryx splendens
CTATGAACATGATCATCCCAGCTAAGTTTGGAGTCTAAAACAAACCCTAGTTTAGTAGTACCCACTACCCCTGATCTATAGTATTTAAGAACTTCATTTCTATGAATCAACTCAACTGTGCTAAAATGTACTTCATAGGTTTCAGTCGACATCACTAAATATTATGCACCTGAATCAAGTTCACATCTATGACACATACCATTAAATTTCACATTCAGCAGTATAGGAGGATAGCCACGAATGCTGCAATTATTCATATTGAGCAAACAAAACTCAAGAGAACACTCAGAACTATCACCTGATTCACAGCATTCATTTATGAATCTTTTGCATGAATCTGAAATTGAGCTTTTGTGATTTACATACCTATTTTAAATGACCTTTCATATTAAAATTACTGCATGTATACTTTTTAAATCTATGATCTCTGCATTCTCTTTGGGTTCTCACCGCATCCGTTGGCTTTTGTTGACTGTCAACAAAAGCCAACGGACACGGTGAGAACCTGAAGAGAATGATCATCTAATCAACGCCGCGAAAATCTTCAAACCTACATTTATAAATCTATGTTGATCAGAAGTTTGATTCCTAAAACCATAAACTGAGCACTTAGGCTTTCCTTCTTTGAATGACTTTGTCATCATTAGATGTATTTCTTGCTTCGCATCAGACCTTGGTGGGTGGGCAGACTCTGTAAGCTCCTGGTATGGTTCCATTTTTTCAACCGGGGACTAAACCATCAGCATTCGCTAAATTCAGGGAATCATTACTTTCCAAGAACAGAGGATCCTTGACCCTTCCACTTATAAACCCTTTTTCAATCAAACAAAAAAAATCTCTAGATCATCATCATAAAACACGTATGTGTCATTCTACCTAAAGATTGAACAAACAAAAATAAGCTTCATAACATGTTTTCAGTAGAGGGAAGATATTCTGCAACCAGCTACCAGGCTCAAAATAACATGTTATTCACATTTTAAATTCAACTTAATAGGTATTCTATTAATTGATCCATTTTACTTTTTGTGAATGTTTTATTAATTGGACTTGTGAAACCTATTTCAAAATATGATTACGTACATGCATCCCTACTTTGACTTGTATTGTTCGTTATTATGCATTTTTAATCAATACCTCCAATTGGTATTTCTTTGATTTCATTAATCTAATTCATTGTTCAATAATTGGCTAAATATTCAAATTGATAAGGTCATAAAACAGAAATAGCCTATAAAAAAAGGATGAATAATGTTATTTTAAAATACTTTGATTTTTAAATCTTATTGTTTATAAAATTCAATTGAAAATGTCATTTATAATTCTTAAAAATTCCAAAAATCAAAATAATTTTGCTGTTCCAAGTCATCCATTTGTATATCTAGTTCAGAAAAATGCATATGGTCATTCCTATCTCATTAGTTGCAATGGGTGTTATTGACAATTGTCGCTTATCTGATTCTCCCATAGCTGAGGCAATGAAGCCACGAAAGTGCCCTTACCTAGGGCGGTACACCATCACAGGGGTGAGCCGTGGGGAGCGGGATATAGGCTTGGTGCTCACCATGGGAGAGAAGGGGGGTGGAGGTGGCTCCGCGGGAGGGGAAGGAGGGGGGCGGGACAAGCAGAGTGGGGTGGAGCAGTGGCGACGCAGACGGCGACGGGAAGTATGCAGCGAGGCATTTGAGTCACTTGTGGTGGGGTGCAGTGCATCAGACACGATGGAGTTCCACTCTTCGTGCAGCTCGGAGGCTGTGTCAGGTGAGAGTGCATGCATCACTCTGTTGGTCTTGGATGTGATGGCCACTATGCTGGGTGTGGGAGTAAAAGTTGCAAGCAGGCATGCTCTCCCATGCTCTTGAAGTTCCTGCCCCAGTAATATTAGTTCAAAGCAGAAGGGCACTATGTTTTCAGAGCTCAATCAATTAGTTACTCAAGGGGATTTTCCCCTCAAGAGATTTCTAGTATTATTCTATCATTTCAATCCCATTTTATTTTATGTATTTAAAGTATCCTTTTCCCTTGTACACCCTTTTCTTCTTCCTTGCTTATTGTGTGACAAGTTCTCTTTTTTATCTTCATTTTATAATGAGATTAAAGAAGTGTTGGATCTTAGGCTACAAGTTGATAAACTTAATCTGATTTTAATGATAAGTGCCTAGTCCAGAGCTTCCTATCTTTTTTGTGTTTAGAGCATATAAGTTAGGCCCTATTGCTGGAATGCATGCCAAAAAAATCCATTGAATTTGCAACATAATACCTATTTATTTCATTTTACCAAACTAATCTACCAAAACACAGTGGGGTAAGATTTTTATTTTGCTCCAATTTATCACTAATAGAATATAATTGCAGCTTCCGATGAAATATAATTACTGCTTTCCTTTTCTCATTCATACTCAAACACTCAAAACATTTTAATCTTATCATAAAGTTGTGAACCAAACAAGATCACTTATAAAAAAGTGAAACTCCTTCAGACCATCCAAAATATCAACCAGCTTCCATGACACTTATCTGAAATGTGACTGGGGTCATGTGGGATGACTATTTGGAAGGGTAAGAAGCAGGGGAAGTGGCCTCTCACACTCTAGAAGTCATTGCCCCTCCTGTTTGTAATTCACAACCTCTAGATCTCAGACCATTGTGCCAAATGGGCCCCTAACTAACTTTCCCTAATTGCTGTGCATGCTTCTTAAAATCTTAGGATTATCCATATGGATTAAATCAAACCTTTTTTCCCTTTTTTGCCCCTTTAATTCAGGGCTTTGAATGAATACTGGGTGAAGCTTAGCATCAGACAAATCCCTGCCAACGTCAACATTACAGCTCTGCTCCAGTAGGACCTATAAATCCAATTTAGTGTGTATTGTGATATTGAACTACATAGGCACATCTAATTTATTAATATCTTTCATTACATAGTTTCATTTCTTGGTAAATGTTCATTTAAAACTGTTTACTGACATGTAGCCTCAATGTTAACTAATCAGAAGACTCTTAATGAGCTATCATAGCAATCATATTTCATTAAGTGCTAAGCATTATATTTTTTTAATATCAAGGGAAATTCATTTGAATCACAAACATGGAAAAATACGCTGATGTAATTATGTAAGGTTGGAGAGCGGATTGTTAGTGATTTGAAATGTATTCTATGAAGTTAGTATTCAAGTGATTATGGGATTACCATTCAAGTTTTATTGTCAAAAAATAGTATTGCATGTTAACAATATATAATAGTGCTTAAGTGAAGCCTTTATGTTGAGACTTCACTGAGAATTTTTTAAACATATTCCTCATATAAGGAGTTTACCTTTAAATTGAAAATAAAAAATTTCATATGAATTCAACATATTTCCTGAATGATCCGTCTTGCTTGGTTGAATTTACCAGGGGGCTGAAAGGGTGATGACTATTTTTTATGTGTACACCATTGATATCCTTACTCTTAGTTTCTTTAACACTGGAACTCTTCTTTCTCCGAAACAGCATATTCATGCCATGGCAGCTGGGAAGACAATGGCACAAACTACCTGATCGCATCCCCAGTGAGCCGCAAGTCAGTGGGTGCAAGGCGCTACTGCTTCATTTACACCGAGTCTGAGAGTGGGGACAAGAAGATGCTGCAGTTCTCATCTGTGACAGACTCCTGCCTTCGCAACCCCATCCCTCCTGTGGGTGACCAAACTCCGTCCGCTGGCATATGGGCGTTTAATGTCACTGTGAATGGTGAGTTTGTAGACTTATAAACTCAATAAGAATGCGTCCATTGCACAGCCATAATGGGAAGGTTTTTGATTCATGAAGTTTTAATAGTTTATTCTTCATTGCTATCACCAAAACTTTAGCTTGTGGCTAAATTTGTTTTCATAGACTTTAGAAGAAAAGAGTGAAAAATGCAGAATTCAGCCAGTGAAATTCCATTGGTACAGAAATAGTGCCTGATGACCTCCTATGTAGCCCTTGTTAACTTTCTCTACCATGCATCTTTACCTTCTTTTAAATAGTTTTTAGTCCATGTCATGTGCTACCTATATAGGAATGGGGGTTATGGAATATGTACGTATTCTCTTCTGATTCGTCCATTTAAAAGTGACTCAGTAATGTGTTCTTCATATCCTTGGTTGCTGAGTTACTCTGTTTGAATATCATTACCTACACTTCAATGAGACTAGTTTGAACTATGATAGAATTTAATTCGCTGCCTCATCAAGTGTGTCCCACATTGGCAAGGTATCAATTTCATTTTTTGCATTAGGTTGGTAGTAGGGTTTTAATTTTTTGCTGAAGTATCCATATTTTCATAAGACAAAGAAATTATGTCTTTAGAACATACAGGTTCAAAAATTAAGATATCAAATCAAAGGTGATGATAAGTTTTCCTTGGAAGGCAAATATATTGATTTGGGCGTTTCAATGGTTAAGGTCATTTGCACTACTTAGCATACACACTGTTTAGCATATTTTCTACCTTAGTTGGTCAGAGCTAATTAGTTGATAAAATAGATATCTGTAAAGTTAAATATATGCTAAATTATGAACAGATACTATAAAATTATGCTTATCAGTAAAAGAATGTGTTAAAATTAGGGGTGGAAATTTTCCACTTCTTCCTGGTTCTGGTTCTATGAATCTGATCCGGATTTCAGTTCTGGTTCTACACTAATATTGATACTAGTACCATACCACTTTAATAGCATAAAACTCAAAATTGATGGGCCTACACCTACATGATATCACTTTCTCCACTAGCTGTTGATGATAGCTTATATAATTAGCAGTTGTATCATTACTACATTTAATTAATCACATACCACAAAATTATCTCCAAATATCAGAAGTTTTTGAACACATTTACTTCAAATTTCAAATATTCAATTCAAGATTATAGACAAGTAAAAATCTAAAGACAGTTGATAAAGCCCTGTTTGAAGTTTCCATCAATGCCTGAATACAGTCATATGATACTAGATAACATTTATATGCACACTACAGTCACTACTCTCTAAACTCTACTGAGGTCTCCCTTGATGCCTAGCCTTTTGTGCATTGCCCTGTATGCCTCACATTCTGTCAGGATTTGGTGAACACTCATGATAGAGACACAAATATCACATTGATGGTGAACTTTACCTGATGTGAAGAGATACAAAGTGGGTGCCCTCCATATTTTCTTGTTTTTAGGCAAGAAAATTCTTCCAATTAGGCTTCACTAAATCAACTATAGGTTACCTTATCTCCAACCACTGTTTAAAAACTTTTTCCTGTTCATCTACAACCATGAATAAAACATTCAGGTGGCTACAGATTGATAAAGGTCTATGGAGTGGCTATAATCAGTGGTAAAATGAAATCTTTATATGAGGCATGCAACAAGGGCAAAGCCACCATTTTCTATAACCAAGATAATGAGTGTTAGAAGTGTGGAAGCGGCCTGCCACTCAATAAGGGCAAGCCCTCCATTGAGTGACAGAAGTTAACTAAAGAAAAAGTTGAAGACAAAGAGATGCAGTTTTCGGGAGATTGTTGGCTGTCTCAGGAAACCCCCCCAAAAAAATGTGACTTCGGATGTAGGCATCCCAGATTTGATGCTAAAATTTTACAAAATTTGTGGGCAGTAAGATTACATTAGTGATGATTTAATAAACTTCTGTTTAAGAAACTGTCTCAGATATGGATCTGTTTGTACATATAAGTTTCACAGTGGTTATTAACTAAACAAAAATAAGTTACCTGTTATGGAGGAAATAGAGTTTTTTTTGGGATTAATGGAGAACAGAAATGTGTTTCCTTTGTAATATGTATGAAACTATTTCAATATGTAATTGCTTAATGATGCTATATTTTGAGGAAGATTTGTAAATAAACAACATGCAGGCAAGTCACTGGACCAAGCCTAATTCCTTCTCTGTGGAGAGTGGTGGTACAAAAAGCAAATTTTTATGGAAATTCACATAATATTTTCACCACACTGTCTAATGACTTTAATGCTGCTAAGGATTAAATAATCATTTTTGGAAAATTAACTTTCAGCATGACTGGTTTCATTGTATTTTTTACTTGTAAAATTAACATGTCATTTTTAAAAGTTATTAGAAAATTGTATTATTGTGTGAAATTAAGGTTCTCCAAAAATTAACTTTTCAACTTAACTCATAACTGCTATTTTGCTAATGCACTAGTCTTAATTCCATTTACCTAATCCATATGTTGAAAGAGATTAAGCTTTAGGTTTCTCGAGAGGAATGCTTCTTGGGCACCAGCCATGCTTGAAATAGCAATGGCCAGCCATTGCTAATTCTTTGTCAAATAATGCATTCCTCCCTTCTTCTCCATGATCTTTTGTAGGGCAATGTGCTGAAGCCTCAACCAGTGCTGACTCTGGGATGTTTGTGCAGCCAGAAGCGGGTTTAGTTTTATTTGTCGCCGTGGTTCTCTCATGTTGGTTGACAGGGCTGAGGTGATTGAGTGCCAGGTGAGGGCGGCACAAAGCAAACGACCACTCTGTGTTGGACTGACTCAAGACAGACGGGAAGGCAAGCAAGCAACTCGTGACTCGAGCATGTCATCACAAGCTGGCTGCTCCTCTGTGTGGACCCTGTGGAAACTAACAGTGTGCGACATTAAGAGCAGAACCATGCTTGAAAATCATCACAGAATGATGCCAAAGTTGATAAAGCTCTTTGCTATACCTTTGTCATGTGTCTTGTGTTCAGTTACAGTCTTTTTTTTTTATCATTTCCACTCGGATGAAGATTGAATGTTTTCCATTAGTGTAAGAGGAGGGGAGGCAAGTCGGCAGTCCCCAACTCTCGGGGCAGGAGGGTCCGGAAGCCATGTGGTGTGGCTTTGGCTCTTCATTGCCAGGAGAGCCATGCTTGTGGAAGCGAGTGTGGGGAGGTAGGATTCAGTGAGATGGGAGGTGCTTTTGAGGGCAACGGACAATGTCTAGGAGAGCCAATTATGTAATTCTCTGTTCCTCCTTGTGCCACCTCCAGTTGAACAGGAAATTCTTTCTAGGAGGTGGTTCTTGTTGTCATTGTTGATATTGTTGGGAGGCATTCATGGGAAAGGCAGGCAGGCTCTAGACAGCAATAGCAGACGGCACACTATTAAGTAACCTTTGAATCCAGGGAGCAAGGAGAGGGCAGAGAATTGTATTTGAGGAAAAATCACTCATAACTACAGGGCAGCTGTTTTGTATGAATGCTAGTGATCATTTTGAAAGACCTTATTTTAGTATAATTGTGTCTTTATATCAACTACCTAAATTAAAAACAAATCACCTACTGGGATACATATTGATATTGAAAACTAACATGTCTCACATGCAAAATTATTTTAGTTCCTTAACTTACATTTCATATATGTATTTGCATTTCAGAATTATTTTGAAGCAGAATAGTTGAAGAGAGCCAAATATGTGATATCAAATCACAATGGGCTATGGAATTGACTACTTATCTGTAGGAAAAATATCTTTGGGAGTTGTTGTCATTTCTTTTATTATCTCAGTCTTTAGTGTTACTTGAGGCTGTTATTGCTAGATGAGCAAATTAACTAATAGCTGTTAATGAGATTGGAAACATGAATATTTTCAATGGTCAGTGTTCCTATGTATTTAATTGGATCCTCCTGAATTTTGGCAATCTAAGCCAGACACTAAAGCTATTACCGTATGTTCGTATAAGTCAATCTTCGAACCTATAAATTCCAGGTCGACTTGCACACCAATTAGGCAGTTATGAATTGTGAATGAATTGCATGGAAATTAATAAGGAATTTTATTTTCTTTCCACTGTAGGTGATTAGCATTTCAAATCAGCTATATATACATATGTATATGCATTATAGCATTTATTTGAGGTTTATATTAACTTTTTTATATTAATGAAAAAGCAAATTCTTAGATTATGTTTTAATATCATCTCTCAAAAATATAAGTGATCTATATGCAATAATAGAACTTATAAATAGACATACATTCCATTGATAGATGGCAGACTGTTATATGACTGATCATTCTTAATGAAGCAAATGCTGTTGGCTCCAAATACTGACACTGCATATGTCTTTGCAGCTTGGTTTTAAAATTAATATATTCTCTCATATTTATAATTTTAACATTTCAGAATTATTTGGAGATATTACAGTTTTTAGTGAAAATGTTCATATTTAACAGTAAATCTCAGATTTTTACATTTTTCGATGTTTGTGCTCCTTTGTGCCTTTTCCAAGGAATCATTTACAGTTTAATCATATTAAGGTATCATTTATGGTACATTTAAGGTATCATTTTCATCATTATTTTCTCCCTATGCATTACCATTGTCTTTAACTGATAATCAGCTTCACTGCTAGAGTTAGGAAATTCTTTGATTGTGGCATTGGAGCCCGGAAATAGGCAATGTAGGTAACTGCAGGATATGATGAATATTTCCAGAATTTAAAAAAATATATCAAACTTTTATTCTGAGCACTGAAAACCATTCTTTATTAGTTGAGCTCATGAAAAATTGTAATTAATTTGTTACTTCAATTAAAATGCTTGGCGTTTTCAAGCTCAAGAAGAGCAGCACAGAATTGAAACAGTATTTATGAATTTTCAATACCATATTTAATTTTAGCATAATTCAGTTTAATAAAACTACATTGCCTTCCATTAGCCTCCAGTAAAAGAATTATTTCAGGCCAAGTACTTTAGTGGAGATCTTTGGATGTCAGTGGTTAGGTTCTATGAATATTTTATGGGGTTATTGTCTGCTAATCAAAAAGCAGTTTGGAAACTGTCTGTCCATTGTTCCATTTGTCAGTTAAGCATGATATTCTGTATTGCAGGCATATTTTTTTGGATGAACAGATTTTCTAAGGAAACCAAATGCAAAATTTGTTGAAATTCCATCTTTAACTATCAAAGGGAAATATGAAAACTAAAGAAAATTTATCCATTTGGATAAATTGGCATTTTTGTGTCTTTTCAGTCATGAGTGGTCGAGGTAGGCTTATACGCCAGGGCATACGGTATGTAGTATGTTTTCTGTCAAATGTATTTTTAAAAGGGGTATTTTGTGGAGGAAGAAAGTCAATACCTTTTGAAATTTTAAGCTTGAGGGAGGGGTTATTTTCTTGTGTTAAATCACAATTGGAGAACTTAATACTTATAACACAGTAATAAAAAGTTACAATTACTTTTTATATCTCAAATATGTCACATTAAAAGAGCAGGAGATCCCATTGTTAGAGAATAGTTAATAGTCAATCAATCAACCACATCATGTCTCCATCTTGTTTCCTGTAAGTCCTCCATACCTCCTTCTATCCACATTGTCATTGAAGAAACATGCTCTTAAGTTTTCGTTGCTTCTCAATTTGCTGGGATTCTTTGGTGCTCTATGGCCAGAGAGTGAATTTGTGGCTCTGCATATTGATTATTGCCAAAGCTTGACAATTGAAGAAAGCAACGAAGAACTGTTCCATTTTTGAAGCAAGAATATGATTCCAAGTAAAAAAACGATCATTTGAATTTTTGATTTGTGAATGGTAATCCCTTTCTCTGAATACTCCTTTCTAATGACCACTTGGCGGTTATTTTTATTACTGTTTGTTGATCGTGTTTTCTTGTTTCCTTGTATTTTTCACTCATTGAAAACAAAGCTTCCACAGGCATCTGACTGAGCAAGTGGTGAGAGAAGGGATGCAAACGTGTGATGTGCCTCTGTTGCATTGTGTGTGGTGTGCACCAACTGCAGTGCCAAGGGGAGGGGGCTGTGTTGTGGGACAGCGGGACTGCCTCCCATGGGGAGAAGAGTTGACTCAAAATGCTCACTCTTGCCAAAATGCTATAAATGTGATTTCCACAGCGTGTGTGAGTGTGTGCGTGCATGTTGTCTGTGCGTGTGTGTGCATGTGTCGCACATTTTTCGGAAGCTGCCACTCGGTCAGTTGTTCGGTCTGTCAAAACTGCACATTTGTTACCTTTGTGGTGTGCAGAGAGGTGTGTTTTTTATTAGCATTCAGCGGGTTTGGTTCTGTAAAATTTGTGGCGGACTGTTTTCCCTCTGATGTAATGACTTGGAAGTAACACCGATTGACGTGGATTTGACAGGGCACACAGAACAATGCTTTGCAGCGAGTGTGTGAAGTCATCTTGGGTGTCATTCGAGAGGCGTTTGGCGTGAAGACACTTGAAGCCGTGCCCCATATTGGAGCAAGGCATGATCATTAATTGGTGTAAATAGAGGAGTGGGAGGCATTTGGTGAGAGTGGGAGAATTTGGGGAGTTGCAACCGTATACTTGTGTGTGTGTGTGTGAGTGTGCACATATGTGATTTGGAGGTGAGTGGGTAGAGGAAGGGATGTTAGGGGCCCTCCTTGCATGGAGGGGTGTCAGCGCGTGTTGTTTTTATTCTAGCTTTTACAAAAGAGGGTGGGGGTGGGTGGGATTGTGTGGACGCGAATGTGTGTTTTCTAAGAGGGGGCCCGCCTTACTGTTGGTGACATTGCCTCTGGTTTGATTATTGATTCCCCTAAAAATAATAAATTATATTAACTCCTTTTGTTGCTTCATTAGTGTGTAATTTTGAAGTATAAAATTGTAAATTATAATAAATGTAAATCACTATATTTACTACATAATATATCAGTTTGATTTTTTTTCTTCTTTTTGTTCATGCACTGAAGCATGATCCTGACCTTTTTTTTCTTAGATGGGTTACATGTTTTCCTCTGGAGGTTTTTTTTGTGACTTGTTGTAATTAATTACTTTAGAGGAAAGTGAACTCTCAGAAATATTACAGCATGCTTCGTCTTTTTTCAAGTGCTGCAAAATAAATAGTAATGAGATGAGGCTAATATATGCAAACACTTTTCTATTTATGCTCCTTTGCAGCTTTCACTATCTTTGGATCTTAGAAATATTTACAATGGGCCCACAACGAAGAAGCAATGAAATTGGCTAAATGACAAAGTGAGAGAATGATGAAAGTCCTGGACATAGTGACTAGTATTCAAATGCAATTATTCATATTCTCAAATACATTTTCTTTGTTGCCACATAATTGGTTTTATCCCA
The DNA here is from genome assembly GCA_002093875.1 of Calopteryx splendens. Taxonomy (NCBI): domain Eukaryota; kingdom Metazoa; phylum Arthropoda; class Insecta; order Odonata; family Calopterygidae; genus Calopteryx; species Calopteryx splendens. The sequence goes on from LYUA01002550.1 coordinate 105,953, forward strand.
GTTGATAAGATTTGCAAATAATTCTTACAGTCATAATTTTCTTCATACTTCCAAATAGTGTGACTTAAATGGCAAAATGTGACTAAATGAAACCAAGTACATACTGCAATACTAAATTTTTGAAATGTGTATAGCAGTAAAATTTGCACTAATCAATAAAACACAGGCAGTGATAATTGATGATCTTTCATCTAAGGAAATGAAACTCCCCAACTCTTACTTTAGCAATACAATATATTATTATAGCTGTGTGGCCAATGGATTCAGATTTCACATTACATAAAACTTCTATGTCCCTTTGTACTCTATGTACAAAGCAAAAGAAATATTTCCACTTAGAAAACTGCATATTTTATTTTTTAAACAGTCTTCATAGGCTGCAAAATGCCTGTATCTGAAACAAGTCAAAATGATATTTGGCTAAACGTACTGTGTAGTCCTATTTTATATATTAACCTCATTATTTTAATTCCAAACATCTTAATTAAAGAAATGTGTAAATAAGTTAAGCTGTATGAGCAATCTAAGTTACAGTCAAACAGAAGGCACTCCTTACCAGGATTGTGCTCTGTGGTTAATAAGGAATTTAATGATAGTATCTAAATCCAATCGGAGCGAGGTATTCCAGTGTGTAGAGCGCTGGCCAGAGGGTCCCGAGTTCGATTCTGGGTGATGCCTCGGGGTACCCTTGGCTTCACCCAAGCTACGTGATTTTTCATGTTCCAGCTCATCTTGTGAAACCACAGGTGGCACAAAGAAAAGAACTGGCAACCCTCTTCCCTTATGTGTGAATTTCACATGCTGTTGGCTTAGTAGCAGGTGAGCTCTACCCTCACCTACCAAACCAACCTTCAGGTTGATTACTGTGAT
>LYUA01002552.1:17808-28026 GCA_002093875.1 Calopteryx splendens
GCCACCGAAAATTTCGGAAAACGTGTGAGTGTCCTCTTTTCTATGTGTAGAGGACTTATGTATGTGTATATGTTTGTGACGGCTAACGCCAGTGATTCCACGTATTATTCACATCCGAGAAGTTTTCACTATGGTGTATTCATTTAATTGTTGCTGCGTTGTTCATAGACACACCCGTTGCGATAATGTTGCATTTCTAATAGATAACAATATCAAACCAATCGGGTAATTATTTCATTGTTGCACCGTGACGTGAAATAGTATCGTTTATGTATGACAATAAAAATAAAATTGATTCTATATCCTATACTGATTCAGTACTAACTCTTACAATATTATTGTTCGAACCAAGGAAACTGCTGTCTTATTCCTAGAAAAAGAGTCATCGTACAAAGAAGGTGATATCGCGAACTTCCCTGGTGTGTCATTCATGTAAGGAGGAGAATACATTTAATATGTAAGAAAAGATGGAGGAATTGAAGGCGTTGTTGCTATATGGTGTGTGCGTGCATAAGCATAGTCCTATTCTTGGCCAATACTAATATTAGCATAAATGGGAAAAGCATCAGCACAGTGATGCATTGCGGACATGGAGATGCATCGGAAGACAATCGATATCTTAAATGGACACGGAAATTCACACGATATCGGACAGGATGAACTTGTTCTTGAGACATCCCTGTCGCTAGAGAAGCCAACTGCTATTCGAACAAACATACCTACATATATTTAAAACATAAATCTGCTTAAAATGATGTTTTAGTGAAAAGTAATTTTCTTCAGTTACATTATCATTTTCATTATTCTTTCGTTGCAGACCACAGATAACCTGTGGAGAGCGTGCACGAGCTGAATACCGAACTTTCCCTGGTTCAAATGTGTTCTTAAAGTCACCTCGTCCAAAATTAAAAAAAAACGGGTTGGAAAAAATCAATAGCGACCAAACTGTTCCATTTGTTGTGGGCGAACAATTTTCCCGCCCCCAGTTGCGTCGACGACAATCGACCTTTTCGATCACCAATCGTTTCCTGATTTGATTGTTTTACACCGTCCACCCAATGAAATTATCGGTCGATTGTTGGCTGAGCGAATAATCATCAACCCGTCGTCGGTGGGGGTGTACGGAATGTACATTATGCTGCCAATCAAAAACGTCCGCCCGTTAAATGGACGAATTTTTTTTTGGAACTGGATCCTCTCAGGGCAGTTAATCTAGCCACTTCGTATTTTGACATTGAAAATAAATTTTCAGATCCCATACGCAAAACTATCTCGGTGCCTTAGTGATATTCGTCGAATATTTAAAAAAAAGCGAGAAGCAATCGAAGTTTTAATAGAATTCTTTATATGTATTCAAACTTCACCCTAAGGAAGCCACTGCCATATACTTTCCATAGCACGGATACTTCATTAATTTCGGTTTGGTTTCATCACAGCAACTAGAAAAGAATATACATGCTTACAGTAATTATGTGAACTGTGGAGGTTTTCCAGTTTGCATTCATAGGAAATAATGCTAAGCATATATTTGTTAATTTTTTTCTAATTTTTCCCTTTGATTTATTTTTGCTCAGTTTATCACGTACATTCATATTTTTCAGTGTACTCTCGTTCAAATTTTTTCCCTCATTTAGGAAATGTTGTTATAGTACCTACACGTGAATTTCGGAACATAAGCAGAGAGTGAGAACCAGTGAGCATAAGCAATTAGGTCACAGTCATATTTGAAATTTAACTATCCCATTGCTATAAGCATAAAATCCAGTACTTGGAACAACGTTGCCATGTTTTCTATGCCAAAGCCTACGCAATTTGTGTTAGATATATGTCACAAATTAGCTCAAAGTAATCTATCCCAGTATGAAGTACGTGGGGTTTTCTTTTGAACCAGAGCATATTCGTGCTCAAAGAAAACAGCAAGACACTCAATTTATACATTCTTAGACAATTGTTACTGTTCTGTAACCCCCAGGATGTAGCATTGCCAACTGTGAATCGGTTTTTATCCACAAAATACGATAGCTGCTCGATAAAGCGTCAATCGTGAATATCTCATTCACATAGGTAACTTGTTGTGTTGTTTTTTTTACTATACATAGTAACAGCTTGATGATTTATGTTTATGTTTCATTGTCTTGGCCCTAGAAGGCGAACTGAGCATGCTCCAACTTGCAACGGCTGTCGCTGACGCAATATGTACTGGAGGCAAATCAACGAATGATCACCAACACAAATGAAATCACCCAGAAAAAGCTAACAAGATAATAATAAATTATATATTTGGCCGATAAATTATGTGAATTAAGAATGCATAATCACTCCGCATCGAACATCCCTAGAAAGAGCAATGACGGACGCCCTCTGGTTTCACCAGAGGGATCGAATCTTCATAGAAGGATCATATCTAACAAGGAAATTAATATCCTTTGGGCAGAACTTGGGAAGGCAACCGCAGTCATAATATTATCTCTGGAGTTAGGATTGATAAGATAAGGGCAGGGAACGCATTTTAAGACAGTAGGGCCCACAATTGCGTCTGGAAAAATTCAGGGTGTGGAGAGGACAACCATCCTTTCCTTCCCCTGCCCCAAAGTGTGGTTTCAGGGAACGTTTTTCGATTGCCGGAAAACCACGCGGCTCGGGTTTACCTATCGTTGGAGTCCTCCGTAAGTAATCGAAAATTTGGAACCACGACAATGACGATCTTTCAATATCCCCTCGGGCTCGATGAGATCTAGAGTTTGCGACAATGATCGATATGCCATGTCGATGCCATGACATTTGGCGACGACGATACCATCATCCACGACATTGTCGAGGCTCGACAATTGCGAGCCCTACACACAATCATCCTCTCCTCCCCCCCAGGTGCAACAATCATCGGAACTGAACGCGGAACCTTTCCGACATCATTCTTGAACATCTACCTTCGTAAACAACAACAAACACGCCGCCGTGATGAACGCGTTCTCAGTCGATTTTATCGGTTGGATGAAAACCTCTAGATGTACACCCCTGTACACCTTCCACTCGTGAAGTTTTCCCTATGATTACAAAGCCATTATAGTTATCACCATCGACGGGAAACATGAAAAGAACTTTAATCCATACCGCTAACTCATCAGCGCGCATCAGAATGCTCAGCGAACCTCTGGCTCGGAACGTATCACTTCCGGTTTAAAATTATCGCATCACCTTAGGCGCATGATAAGTAACAAAAGATATATTTTTTTCGTATCTTTTTCCGAAAAATACGATTACGCCAGGAAGCTATAACAAGAAAAAAAAGGCGTCGGCTTCTAAGAAAAAAAGGCCTGAGTAATGTATATATTTTTTTCAAGGTCTCTCAGAAACGTAAGTTGTTGTAGTATTTCAGCCTCCTTAACAAAACCACAGTAATCAACGCGAAGGTCGGTTTGATAGGTGAGGGTAAATAAAGCTCACCCAAAACGCTAAGCCCCAATATGGCGTGTGACATTCCACACATCTGGGCAATATGGGGGGACCAGTTCCTTTCCAGACTTGTCATGGAAAATGCTTATGACCGGATTCTAATTCCCATAGATTAAAGAGAAATTATAAGCATCATTTTCAACATTCCACTATCGGTTGAGGTAGATTTTCGATTGACCCATGACCTTCACACCATCCAGCATTTTTAAGCTTTTGATCCTCTCTTTCCTCGCTTACCCCAAAAACCTTCTCCCTTCTTAAAAAAAACAGTCTTCAGAATTCCATTGTCTCTCAATTCGTCCTGAATCAACTTCTCCTTCCTACTTTGATACTTCTTTCCCAGTCTTTTCGCCCGCTGTACCAACAACTTTCGCTCGAATGCTTTGAGAAAACACACAAACGACCAACAAAATTTCAATGATCCCGGGAAAAGGGGCGAATAATTCGCTCCCAACAACTCCATCGATCCACTGCCGTTTATATTTATTTTTTAGGAGGAGTTCAGTCCAAGACGCCGCTTTTGCAAACTGAAGGTGATTGACGCCAAGGGCCTAAATAGACGTAAGAAGATGTTAAGGAGAGAGCAGGGAAGACGTTTTTTTATGGATACGTGGTTATTTACGGTTCGGAACCTTGGTCGGAGAGGCAAGAGGACAACCATAGGGTTGGAGTCTTTCATGATGCTGGAGTGGGGAGAAGGATTAGAAAAAGCGAAATGAACAGAAAGGAAAAAAGGAAGTCATGAGGTTCCGGGATCCGGGAAGAGGGGAGTAGAGAAGAAGGTTGTTGTTTGGGAGAAATTCCAAAACAGCAGGAAAAAAGAGGAGGCATGGCGCACTGAGAATGGCGACGTATTGTTGAAGCCTGTGGTACAGACTGAGCGTGACTGTGATCTGTGGGTATATAGATTGTTGAAGAATGAGGTGCAGTAAGCAAAGAATGATGGGTAAGCGAGGAAGAGGAAATAAAGATCGTCGGACGGAAAGAAGAAAGGTGGCATAGAAAGTATACCGGTGTTGAAGAATGGGTTATTGTAGAGCAAGTCGTTGAGATATTAGTTTCGCGTCAGTCGAGAAAGCGGTAATTTCCATCAAAAAACCTAACCCGTGTAGACTTGAACTACGAAGTTACGACTCTGCCAGACAGCAAGGCGAGTGGGTGGTCCCTCCCTGTGGACTGAAAATTTAACGATAGCTTATGTGCCACGGAATAGAGCGGGAGAGAGAGAGAGATTAGGATCGTGGTAGCGAATTTCGGGGCGCACAGGTGAACGCAACGCCCGCCATTAAAAAAATCCAGCCGAATTACCTTGTGGAGAAGAAGAAGCATGCTAAGCATTTTTGTGTCCGTCGAAATTCCGATGCTGGGAAAATTTCCCATCTCTTTCACCGACGGTGGAAGTACGTAGCTCCGTGTTCAGAGCTCCAATCCGGGACGTCTAGGAAAGTTAGGAAGACCAATTTCCGGATGTACCTATCTTTCATCAGCCAAGGGCTCGAGGGACGATGCATATAAAAAAATCACATTTTGCCTTGCCCTAGACTCGGTGCAGCATGATCCCTCTCGCTGTTTCCGAGAGGCGTAGGGGTGGCGGAGGAGAGAATCCCCTCGAAAGACAGGAGGGTTCTTTGGTATGAAGATTGACGAAATAATTCAATTTTTCTGGAATTCTTTAATGTGTAAAATATTTAACCAATAAAATCATTTAATTTCCCATTCTGCGTGTGCTGATCAATAACGAGTAATCATTAATAATTTTCAAGCATATAAGTTCAACCATGTTCTGTCCGTCTACGGCTGCTGTTCAAACGTGCTTCTGCACATTTTGGCAAATGGGAAAACAGGTAACACGGGGACAAAGGCCTAGGATGCTATAGGGAGGATGAGGAACACTATTTTGTAATGATTTTCGCGGGAGATATTCAGCCCATGCACTGGAAAGTCATGTTGTTCAGAGAATCAGCAGCCAATTGAACCAATGGGACTTGCCAGGGATACTATAGGAAAACACACTTCACATTGGTTTTCTCGATAGGTATTATTCAGCCCTTGCCCTTGAACGTCCTGTCGTTAGGGTATATATGAGCAGTCACTGGAACCCACTGCGAGCTAACTCACACGTCTGACGAGCAACTTTTCCGTTACCAGCGAGTGTGGATGGCACCTGATTAAGTTTTCAATACTTCTGATAGTGTACTAAGACGTTTATCGACGACTCTTCTCGCACAAATGGCAGCAGCGGTGTTTAAAACGTTCACTTCCGCAGAGAGCAGACACTGGGGCTCCGGGTCAGCCTTCCTTTCAAACTGATTGTCTTTGAATGTTGTAGCTAAACCATCTTCTAGATGTGCTTTAAGGGAATAAAAAAACCGACTCTCTATAAGACGACTTAAAAACATTAGGCACATGGGCCTCGGCTGACGATTGATTCAGGCGAAAGTAACATTTCAATGCAGCTTATTGCCTCCACCCTCCCGTAGTTTGCGGTAGGCGAACTGAACTTCAAACGGCTGACGCACTACTTGTCACAAATTATTGGAACGCGTACTACAGGAAGATTACATAGAAAGCTAGCACACAAAATAAAATCAAAATTTTCCACAGTGAATCATCATCGTCGTCACAAGTATTTCGATCCTACGATTAGTTTACAGCAGCCTTACATTCTTTTCTTGTCAGTGTTAATTCCCTCGCCCACTGATAGCTCCTCTGTTTTACGTCCTTCTTTATTTGTCCTATGTACTTTTCTCTTAGTCTTCCTCGCGGGATCTCCCCTTCAATTTTCCCTCCTATTTTTCTAATGTTTCTAACTAATCCGTTGTGCCTCAAGGTGTGTCCGATCCATCTAGTTCTTCTTTCCCGCAGAGTTCTCCATATGGTCCTTTCCTGCTCTGCTCTGCTCTTCTATATACTTCCTTCTTCCTTACTTTGTCTGTCCATTTCATCTTCAGCATTCTCCTCCATCACCATGTTTCTAAGGCATCTATTCTTCGCTGGTCCACTTTTCCAATGTCTGAATTCTCTGATCCGTAGAGTGCCACTGCCACTGCTCCATACAAACGTTTTGACGAAATGCTTCCTTGTTTGCAGCCTTAGGCTTTTTTGAACATAGTAGTGGCCTCTTTTTCATGAATGCCTTCTTAGCCTGAGCTATTCTTCGCTTGATATCGATCGAACCTCTTCCATCTCCAGTCATACTGCTGCCCAGGTATATGAAGGATTCCGCTTGCTCTAGTTCTATCACAATAAATCATGCAAATAAAAATTTACTGTAATTCTTAATTTAACAGCCATCATATACTAAACTGTACGGATACGCATGCAAAAAATGAACCTAATCGCTGGATTCATTGAGGACACTAGAATCAGGATAAACGCATCGGAATCAAAAATTTTTCGTACGAGAAAAAAAGTTCATATTTGGAGTCATTCATCCAGGAATCCACGAGTGTGTATATCGTTCTGAGTCATCTATTTATTTTTTGGAAACGCAGCGAGTACAATATTTTGAAGAAAATTAGTGGCATTCCGAGTTCACTAGAAACATTTCAAGTGGGCGCCCGAGTGAGTCTCATCAACACAGCCACATCCATCCAAGAAGTTATCTACGCATTGGGAAAAAAAGTAGAAGAAAAGTCTATCGCGAAGAATCCGACTGAATGGTTCAATGGTGGCGGAAAGAAATTTTTAATGAGAATGCGGAGGACGGGGAATATTCTGGTATATTCGGGACGCATGGAACAAAAATCAATTGGAATCCGTCGTAAAAAAATTAATCTCAATCGAGGAATTAAAATAGAGGCCCGATGAAGATCACCTACATTTGTGGAAAAAAAATTCTATGAATAAGAGGAAGTGTATCGCATGAAAAAAAATCTATGAAGGGAACATCCCCCGATCCACCGAAAGGAGGAGAAGAGAGACACTAGAAGATCTTTAGAAAGACACACGGGTGGTACTAATGAGTTCCCCTGGTGATGCACCGAAGCGGGAATGGAGAATATCGCCTCCAGATCAGCCGGACATACACAAAAAAATTTAGGGAACACACAAAAAATTCGAACGGAAAAATTCGAAATGGGTAAATCTTTCTCAACGACAACGACACACACAATTTGATAAATCACTGCTGGAACAAGGTTCAGAGCACCCCAAAAGCGATGCTCTGAGGAGAGACTAGTTCTGCCTTGAGAGTCTGAAAAAAATCTATTGGCTAAAGCACAAAAATTTGTTCAAATATATATAAAGCCCATATTTTTTATCAATTTATAATTCTTGTAGTAGTAGTGTTGGGTTTGAGGGTGCGTCGACGGCTATGGTCATTTTGCACCACCTTATAATTCTTATTGAACACAATATAAATTGGGTTTAACTTGTTAGCCTGGTTTTTAGTGTATAGTTGCTGCACAGGTCTTCATTGATCTGACCCAAATAATACCTACGTCAGCGGCATCCGTTTGGAAAATTGAAGCGAAATGTTCTGTTGGCCTACAAGATGAAAGTACGGTGTCACGACATGAAACATCCCTCGCACCAACCTCCCCCCCCCCTATCACAAACCTCCCCCAAAACCCCTTTCCGCGGTGGCGGCCAGAAAGGTTTTTCAACTCACATGTTGTAGATTTAATCGCCATGTTAATTTAAAAAACAGAGACCAGCAGTAATTTTAGTCGTCTCCAAATTCGGAAACTTTGGTCCGATTACTATTTATAAGGAGTGGCGGGAGGGAGAGATCGGATGAAGATTGGAGATTCCCAGAAAGCAACCAAGTGATCCCAGTGAGTGACAACCTCCCCTCCCCTTCCAATGCTGCTATAACGATCCATCGCAGGCCTTATAAGAAAAAAACCTACCCCCCACAGTCCCCCGAATCCGACTGCTGCCTTGAGTAAGCAGTCGCCTAATGGGGGGTCTTGTTCCATTCCAGTCTTTTCGGGGGAGAGAGTCAAAACCCCCCTCTCTCTTCAAAATGTCATGTTCCTTCCTCCCCCCCATAAAAGGGAGGTTTTCGCGCCTTTGATTCCGTCTCTTCCTCCTCCGAGATTTCTACCCCCTGGCTTCTCTCTAACGCTACCCATTCACCCCGCCCATCTTTTTGATCCGGCTGTGAGATATGACGGATTTCGATATTTCACTTCCCAATCGACTGGGTAAATTACATTGATGAGTTGTAACGAAGCCGATTTTTTCGGGGGTAAATCATTTATATCGACGGGTTTGATGGAGATGGAGGATCTTCATCTACTTCCACGGGGTAGGTACCTACCCTGCAAGTCGACTGAAAGGCGTGTGACAGGGGGTGTGCTTAGGACAGGACACCAACTTTTCATAGTACCCTATCATTATGGAATTGTTTATATAATTTGAACTAACGTTTGTGCAAGGTATCCGATGTAGTCCAATTGATCGGTGATACATTGTTGTGGTCGCGAATGATTCGAGGAAATGATTAATTCTAAAACCTATCAGTGACGACGTCGATTTCTATATAATTCTCGTCGAGTGGTATGGCGGGCGTCCTAATGATTTTCTTTCTGTTGTGCCCGAGGAAAATTCAAGCGCCCGTTATATATCTATCCAAAAAGCAGAAGCGTCGATTGAGGCCCTGCGCTTGTCTCTATAGTGGAGTCCCCCAACCTAAACTTCTACCAATAAGTCCTTCCAATTCCTTCATCGACCCCTTCTCAAACGGAATCCAAACACTTGCCGTCTCCGATTGTATTCTAGATATGCACGACGTTGTCGAAATAGTTATTTAGGCTGCATGATGTGGCAATATGGACGATATTGTTGACTAGGACGAGATTGTCGACATAGACAATAATATGGATGGATTATATTGTGCATATGGGCGACATTGGCAATGTGAAGATACATTGACGCTATTGTCGACATGGACAAAACTGACAGCATGAACTATATTGTCGAAGTGTACTTTATTGTTTATATGGCTCAGATACATGGGCTATATTTTCGAAGTCAATTATTTTGTAGGTATGCACGATATTGTCAATATGGCGATGATATATATAGATGGACGATCTTGTCAACATGCCGTATTATCAATATGACGATGAGGAAGGCGATGGTACACAATACTCTATATAGCCGACATGGCCAATTAAATACCTCGGAGAACTATCGACATGCCGCCATGTATCTTCGACGCTTCGAATTCGTTTAATATCGATACGGGTAAATAAAAAAAATGTCGAACCCTTACCCTGCCCTTCCTGGGAATCGAAAGTAAGGATTCTCTGCGAGACGAGGGACGACCTGAGATATTCTCGGGGAGAAAAGTGGAGGGATGTGTTGGGGGAAGGGGAGGGGGGAGAGAGGGAGGAATAATAATAATCATATTTTTGGAAAAATATAATGCTAAAACCGCCATTTTTCCTACCGCCCTCAGAAATCGACTCGCGATTGACAAATCGACTCGCGATTGACAGATCGACTCGCGATTGACAAATCTTTGGTTCGAAGATCGAAGGAGGAGGATAGGTTGAAGACACGAATGTGTGTGTCTGTGCTTATGATACGGGCCGGACCATTTTCCTGCATTTTTTTCAAACTCTCTACTCGTAATGTCAGGGGAAAATCACAACTCTTAACTACGACAAAACAAATAATAATAATTCGTCTCCCTCGAAGACTACAAAAAATGCACTACTACTGCATGAGACGGACGTCAATGAGACCCACCATGCTTCTTCCCTCGAAGCCTAGCCGCCCCCCCCCCCCCCCCCCCCCCCCCCCCCCCCCCCC
>LYUA01002553.1:20551-31989 GCA_002093875.1 Calopteryx splendens
CATATATATATATATATATATATATACACACACACACACATATATATATACATATAAAAAGAATATATATATTTTTTTATGTGACTCCTATGCCGTTATATAAAAAGGCATCCAAACTTTTACTTATTCTATATATCTGACAGGAGAGATGATAGACAGTGGTGGTGAGACGGGAAAGAAATAGACTCTATACTCGGAAGTAGTAAGAAGAGGAATTGCACAACAGGGGAGACAGTCCGACTGAATCACCTGATAGTCTCTCTCTCTCTGCACCCTCCGGAGAGAGAAAGGAAGCCGCTCACGATGACCCCGCGGGGCAGCCGTCCGTACCAGGCTCCTGAGTGTGAGGTAGGTAGCAGGAGACGCGCTCTGACGATTATTATTGTGAGCCTTTTGATGTAGTCCCCATCCCACCGCATTAGTGTATAGATATCCCGTGACTTTCTTTTATAAGTCCTGTTTCCCCTTCGTAGAGTCTCAATATCCGGTGGGAATTATATTCGATCCCCGCTGTATAAGTGAAGTGAATACGACAGCAGTATTGGTTTCGGTAACCCACGAAATATTTCGTTATTGTTTTAGAAGAGAATTCTTAATTCTAATGGGTCCGTTTTCATTGACCTATACAGGGTCACCACACGTATCAGTGATCAGAGATCCACCCGTTCACCAGTTTGGTGACCTTGTTTTATTAAATTTCCTTAAATTCTTATTCAATGGTATTACTTGATCACATGCATATCATGTCATGCATGCCATAATTATTTTCATTAATTTCGTCACATCATCCCTCATTAGGTATTTTATGAGCCTATTTCGAATTGAGTCTTCCTTATTCAATATGAGGCACTTTTCGAGACATTTTTTCTTCGTGTAATGAACTTTTGTAGTTTCTCGTAAACATTCGTTTGGTTATCCCAGAGACTTATTGTAGGTTCGCGTGTAACTCCGCCGCGATAATTGTGCTCGGAGAGCTCCGACCACATAGGACCCAACGTAGAGGTAGAAAGGGAGGGCGGAGTTTGAAAGACTTTATTTTCCTTTCACCTTCATGGCGCGGCCAGAGATTTTCCAAGAGTTAAGCCGAGGCTTCGCGGATGTAGAGGTTGTATGTGACACCCAGTGAACGATTATAAAATTCTCAGGGGAACCCAGAAGAAAGAGGCTAGGGTCAAAAACACGCCGACACATAACTGTTGGGGCCTGTCTATACAAATAATAAGAAAACAAATTCTATCAGATGCAATGTATTGATTTCTAATCCTGAGGTTTATCGGATACAGAGAATTTTTTGAACTGAGGTGGAGGTCTCGACGTTTTATTGGATTTTTTTAATGGAAAAATTTTAGTTAACACTTAACTATGCACGTCAGCGTAATTATGATCGTCCGAGGCTTTCAGGTGGCCTTTAAAAAGTACTCATTTGAGTAACTCATTACTTGTTTCTCATTTGATGCCTGATTCAAAGTTTTGAAGCCTTAGCCTAATTCTAAGCGCATGGAAGCCTCTTAAATCATGCCTTAGTGTAGTTCGTGCTGAATATCAAACGATTGAGTGTGAACTGAAGACTCTTGGGTGTGAGTATAAAGAGCTTTATTTACAGAGGATTTTATTCCAAATAATTTGCGTCGCCTCCTAATAAACGAGATAAAGACAGAAAACGGCACTAGGTATAGGTGAGTGAACGTCAAATTTAACATACCTACTGCTTCTGATTTTATGTTCAAGGGTAGCCTTACGACATGACGCGGCATATTTTGGTGGTTAGAATTCTAACCTTGTTGTCGATTTTACTGACATTTATTTCAAACAAGATGGTATTGAAATATCTCCATATAATCTCTTTTATACTTAATTGGTACTGAATATGACCGTTAACGTTTAGGACTTTTGATGTTTTATTTTAGAATTAAGAAATTTTATTTTTTTTATTCAGCTGAATCCTAATAAAATTTGAAAATGTGGGAAAAAATAACTATTTTGATATTTCCTACACAAAAACGGAGTTTGGTCGTCAGGGTTGCCATACTGGGAGATATGTTGTCAATTGGACAACCTTAGAGCTGATGCAGTTATCAACTGTGATTAATTGGGAAAAGATCACCTAATTGACGATCTATGATTTTTGGGTGATATTGGTGATTATGCCGAAAAAGAGCCAATATTAGGCATTGTAGGTGTCAAGAATGCCGAAAACTAATTTCACAAGTGATAAAAGGTGAGAATATCGATTCCAATTCAAAAACTTAATAACATCGACTATAGATAGATCGTGTTCCTTTTCGTCTTCTATGATTTTTTCACCCGAGTCTCAAGGACAACTTGGATGTCATTGGCCAGCAACGTACACTCAAGCCCATTTCCCGTATTAGTTTACCTTTTTGGAGCTTTTTCCTTTTTAATTAAACAGAGTACTATTTGTGGAATAAAGATACTTTGGTTTTTACACCTGATAACAACTATCTTTGTTGGTTATTTCAAAACCTATGCTAATAATATTTTAAAATTTGATCTAGATTCGTACCACACGTACTTACAACGATATTCTTTGAAGGGGAAGAATGAAGAATGTTTACCCTAATGTATTGACTGATTTGACTCATGGAAAAACAGATTATGGAAAATATTTGAAAATAAAATATCTTTGTGTAGTCCAAATTGGAAAATTATAAATTGTATTCTTCCAAGAAATATATGTACAAGACATTAATACTTATTTTTTCTTTCTTACCACTCCCCGTTGTTTTCCTTGCCATTCCATGATCCCTCCCTAATGACTTCAACCCCCACCTGTGTTCGGGTCTTTCCTCAACCTGTACTATGTCCCGTTTCCTCCCCCTATTTCACCACATGCGACTCCTTTAATGACGATATGACGATCCTCTGTACCACCATTTTTCACCCTGTCACTACGTTCTCCCAATTAACAGAAGTTCCACAGAAATTCACCTCCTTCCCCGTTTAAATACTCATATATGGATCGTGATCCCTTATCTTTTCCCTTTAACAGTGAAACCAATTAGATCGAAACCTGGATGGGTTAATATATATTTCTGTGGACTATACAATGATATATTCATTTCGATTATATGTTATACAAAATGACGCCTGAATTCTTTAATTATATACATGGAGAATAATCATTCTCAAAATATACATTTTTGTCCATTTTTTAATGCATACACTTTTCACCGGGGTTGTTAAAAGCTTTTGATGTGGTAAGAAGTGAAAATTTAGGTGAGGTTAAGCGCCAAATTAGGTGGCCTGTTCGGGAAGGAAAGCATTGTCTTAATTTTCAGCGACTTTTTTTCTCTGGCGTTCATTGCTGATCATCACTTTCGTGTAAATTCCTTCAGTGCTAATTTTTACTAAATATAAATATTTCAGATATAAATGAGCAAAAAAATTCCATACCACAAAAGTTTGAAATATAATTCCTATATCCTCTCAATTACCAGTCATTGTTTTGGTATTACTTCTCACATATTTTCAACCTGGCTGGATAAAAATATTTTCTTCCGCTTTCTAGGTGGAAATGTAAAATCATCTGTCGAGTAGGTCACCGTTACCGCTTCAACCTACTTTATACGCATGGATTTCCCGGCTGAATTACCGCTGGCTTAATGTTATAGCTGGACGTAATGATTCGACAAGTGTGATTGCCCATGTTCATCATTTTTCATTTAGCGTATTGTTTGCGGAAATTCTGCGCGAATCCCCTTTCCGCTTACATTCTCATTTTTTGAAGAATTTCGCGTGGATTACCATTCACGAAGGGTAAATTTGCTCTTTGCATCAAGCATGTACGTCGGACTTCCAGTTTATCCATATTAAAGTTTAGCTAGCATATTCTGCATTGATATGTGATTTTGCGTATTTTCCGAAACCGATGACTCGGGAAATTTTTTTATCATCCGAACACAAAGTTCAGGATGAGTAATAAGGGCATTCAATGCATCAAGGAACGATTAATGCGATTTAATTTAGGCTTGCTTGCATGACGTTAATCGTGGGGCTTGGTACATTGGACGACATATCGATCGTGGGATGGACCGTTGGAATATAATAACAGGAGTAACGATCAATCAAGAGTTCATTGTATCTACATTTGATTACTTCCATAATTTAGGAGATATGATCAACTTCGGTTTTCAATGCGATTTAAAATTCAAAATGTTATGCAAAGGAAAAGCGGAATTATTAGGTTATTTTGAATAATAGAAGCATGGCGGCCTTGCTGGTTAATGACTGCTGAGTCCACTTTTAAATGCAAGTGATATCTTTGGAAATCCTCTGCTTGTCCAATCTGTGGTTTATACGGTACCAGATCTTCCTAATAAAACAGTGCATGGTATAGGTAAAAGAACTGGCTTCTAATCTCAATTTTGTTAATCCCAGCACCCGTAGGGGTTGGAATGAAGTAAACTCTACCCTAATTTATTAAAGCAACCTTTGGCTTGATGACAGCTGTTTCTCCATCTACATTGAATATATTTTCATTCTCTTGAAATAGGATTTTTCATCCATCGTCTCCTAAGATGGGGCTGATTATCGGCCAGGTAATTTTGGGGTATGCACACATTCTTTGCGTGAGAGAAATGATACTATAGAAAGCTTATAAACTCTGAGTAACGTTAGTGCTAATGCAGAAATATTGAATTAAGTTCAAACTATATGCTTTCTTTTTCTACTCTCTTCTTGCAACGTTTTAAAGGTACGTCCAATGATGATGAAATTGTAAAAAAATAACAGTCTAGACGTTAAATTATGTGCCTTTAGACAAGTATACAATGTTTTATAATAATTACTTTTGGTTGAATTATATTGGAATTTTTGGGTTAATTACTAAAATATGTATTACTTTACGCATTAGGTGAGAGGGTGAAATTATATTAATTCCTAAAATATAAATGTGCACTTTCTTGTTATACAGTACATTTTGTTACATTAAAAAAATAACTACTATTGGAAAAATGTATTTAATTACAGTTAATATTTACATTCATTCACTGGAAAACGTTTCCTCTATTCTATCGGAGACAGTTTTCCACTTAAGTATGTGAATTCCTTTCATTTTTTTTTGTTTTGATCTCAGTCAACTTGTGCTGAAATTTACTTACCCAATTTTACCGTTGTTCTCCAGTCTTGGTCATGAACTCTAAGCTATTTTATAATGAACCCCTTAATTAAGTTTATAAATGAATCCTCTCTTATACTCTCTAAGTTTAGTGTCGCATCGAGCCCATTTCTCGTCTACCGCAAAAGGCAATGTGGATAATCTGGTCGATATCTTTTGAACATCGTCGTCGTCGAAAGATAATTTCATTAATGTAGCAAAAATATTGTATAGCGCGGGTCTCAATGCCACGGCAAATAATTTTAAGCCAAAAATCCCCCTTACAATCAAAATAAATAAAGTGGCGTGGGGAGTGGTAATTGCACACCGAATCCCAGATAGTCTGCCTGTAAAGAGTAGGTATCATGAATGTCAAATGAGGTCAGCCAGGCACCACAGCTTCCGGTGCACTTGAAGGCGCCACTTTCATTGTCCCGATTCCGAGAGGTAATTGGCACCGGACGCCGCCGTCTGCCGTGCCTAATTAATCCCATCGTGGTCCATTCTCTTCTTGTGTGTCTCGCAGTGGGGAAAGACGCCCGGAGGAGTGCTGGGAAGGCGAGGGGGTGGTGCGGTGAGTAAGGGGGTTGGTTAGAAGGTCCTGTCCGTGATATGTGGGCGAGGATTTCCTAGGAGAATGCAACTCATATCTCACTCGGCCGCGAAGCGAGGTAACTGCTCCCGGGGCCATCAGGCTAGGTTAGGCCGCAGAGTGGTTTTTTTATAAAGGTAGTTTTTTCTTGAGTGGACCTTTTTAGTTTGTTTGTAGCGTCGGGGTTTAAAATAAGGTTATGTGTTAGTCCAGTGGGTAGGCGCTGGGCAACTGATTGGTGGAGCAAGAATTTCAAAAGTAAAAAATAATTCGCCTAGACCGGAATCGATATAGGTAAATGAATTTAGTGTTGCGGTGAATCGTCATTGTACACCGTATCCAGAATTATCTGTCCGAAAAAGAGTATCAAAGGAAGATGTATCACCCATGGCTTTCTCTGTCCATTCCGGCCTGGTTGAATGATTTGAAATTCAGTCATTTGTGTCCACACAATCGGGTTTATTCCATTGAAGTAATGTTGTGACATTTCCCTCAACTTCTTTTAATGCATGATTGGAGGGCCCTGGGATCGACTCGGGTCGACGATTCTGGGCACCGTCAACCTCATCCAACCGGAAAGATTTTTCGGTTGCCATACCTTACTGGGATACCACAGGCTCCGCAGAGTAGTGTACGGTGCCCCCAACCCTGATGTGAGTATTTCACATGCCGTTAGTCTGATTTTTGTAGTATGAGCTCTTTTTATAGTTATCAAACCAACATTTGGACTTGTCACTGGGGATTTTTTTTGAGTTAAAACGAGTACTTTTTATTAGAAATCCCGGGAATTTCGTCTTCGGATTAATCGATTGCTCAAATTTAGATATCTGAATACTCGAGGCCACATTGTTTGCTAGATTATTCGTTTGGCTGATGGGAGACTTGGATGGTATGAATGATCCTCCAGGGAAGATTTTATTGAATACCTCTCGTGTACTATTACTTTGATCGATGTCATTTTTTTACTGCATACGGTGATCGTCTGATCCTCTATCCAAAGGCTAAAAAATGCGAAATCTGAGTGTGATTGACGTATATTCACCTGAAGTTATAGATCAGAAAGCTCTGTAGCAGGCACGGTGGTTCAGGATTCGGTATTTTACGTCATTCGCATAGTTCTAACACTAATTCTGAACGGTTTTGGGAGAGGCATATGATAAATGAGACTCGAAATATCTGTTTGATC
The DNA here is from genome assembly GCA_002093875.1 of Calopteryx splendens. Taxonomy (NCBI): domain Eukaryota; kingdom Metazoa; phylum Arthropoda; class Insecta; order Odonata; family Calopterygidae; genus Calopteryx; species Calopteryx splendens. The sequence goes on from LYUA01002553.1 coordinate 27,446, forward strand.
TCTTGTTATTTGAATGCAAATAATTGGCTAATGGGCTATTCCGGATAGAGGGGTCATCGAATGGTTCTGATATTTACGTCCCAAGTTTAGGAGGAGGAAAGACTGAGGAGATAAGGGATGTCGTAATTGTCCTCTTCCCGCCTTGTCCGTGCCAACCGCAAGTGACCCTTGACCTACATCCTCCATCTCCGCTGCTTATTTATCATCTCTCAGCCCCGCTAATTAACTTGACACACGAGTGGTCGGCGAGTGGTGGAAGGACGAAGCAGCTCGTTGCCGTGGGCGGCGGATGAGGAGTTGTATCGACGCTAGGGAGAATAAACAATAGAAGAGAGTTCGGGGTGGTTCTGGCTTTGGAGCCGGGTGACAATACACTTGCGAGGCAAGCGTCACTTTCGTGCAATTAAGTTTCGGAGGACATAGACGCGGAAGGCCGCAAATTCCTTTTGCACGGTCACGTTACCTCAGTGCAAACTATGTAAGCCGGAGACCGATGAAAAGTCAATTCCTTTATTGCCAAACTTTGGCGTAACCAGTGACTTTGGTATTCTTTCCACCAACTTTATCACATGATTTATCAGTTTTTCCTTATATCCAATAGTCAGACTTTTCACATGCGTCGATTTTAATTGAAATATAAATTCTCTTTGTTTAAGGCATTGGCATTGTCGAACAGTCTAATAGCAAATAATATTTGTAGGCATTTCAAAATTAATTTTTCTTGATTGGCATTGAAGAAATATTAAAATTTCTTTCCCTGAAATTTTATCAATCCGTGGTTGCCACCGAAATAGGAGTGTTTATGACTAGTAAAATGAAATGACTGAAAGTGGAAGTTTACAATATTTATTTTTAAATAAATGTAGATGCCATTCCACTGAAAAATTTACTACGGATACGATAAATTTCATGGTTTTAGGGCATCGTCAGTTACAAAGATTGAAACATTATATGTAATTCCCTAGTGGAATGTCAATCTTTTTACCTGTAGATGCCCTAAAAGGGTGAATGGCGTCGTACAAGTAGTAAATTGTTCAGTGGAATAACAAGTTTTATATTTATTTAAAAATAAATGCATGCATACTGGTTTTGTAATGACTCTCCTTTTGTCCTATGGGTGACTTTTTTTTGGACCTTAGTGTGCGTCTCTGCATACCTACTTAGAAAATCTTATGTGATAGAAAAAAGAATTTGAGCAATGTTTCTACGTAGATAATTTTACCCTTGGCACTAAAATAATACTTATGTTTATTGTGAGTTTAATATCGCGAAAATGAAACAAAGCCCTGATGTATGTATTTTATTATAAATATTATATTAAATAACACATGATCTTGTCTTTTCAGGGAATTTTCTCTTTGATAATTTCCTGCATACTATTACTTTCATACATTTAAAATTCTTATGGTGTTTCATACATTTTCGTCTGCCTCTGATGTTGAGACTCCTAATATATTTTATTACGTACGACTCTTCGTAACTTTTCCAATATATCACCTCTTGTCCAGCTATTCACTCTTCTCTCATGTATATGTTGGGTGTTATGACCCTCTTAATACGACCAGACAAGCTACTTTCATGCATATCTATTATCGCTGCATCCAACCCTAATTTTATAACACCCCCCGCATTCCTCGCCTTAAAATACTTTTCATATATACCCCATACCAATCGCGTAAGCGGAAAACATTTGGGGCAGGGGTTTCCGCCCCAACCTTCCTTCGTTACCAATAGTATGAGAAAAACTTATTTCTCCCGTCTAAAAACATTATTGATTTTTTTAATTGTCTTTGTCAGTACTTTATCTCTCGTTGGTATTTTTCAATGCAAAAATGAAAATGAACTTTGCATGAAATTAAAAATAGTACGCAAAATAGTTAACAATTCTTAAGGGAGTCATAAATCGGGGGCTATTCAGCCTAACCATCCGCATATATTCGATATTTACACATAGATATCCTAGCATAACCTAGTTTAACTTCCAAAAAATTATGTGAAAAGGAGTATACTGGAATTTTTGCAGCCTTAGATAAACAGTAATTTTTTATGTAGTACACATACTACAAAATCATTCCAGCAGAAATTCGTATCCTGCCATCTTTCGAAACGTACTACCGAGATATAAAAAGGAAAGTCATACACCTAAGCAGTTATTTTTCCGTTTAAACTGTCTATTCAATTTTTCTTCCCGTTCTTCTCATAAATTAAAGTAGTTTCATTTTAGAAGCATTTGACCTCATCCTCTATCTTGCCTAATTCTTGTTATTCAGAACTTCCTGTAGATCTGTGGAGCTCTCAGCACGCAATGTCGGCGTATAAGATAGGGGGCACAAATATATCTCAAATTAAAAGTTTAAACAAAAATATTTGTACATATTATTTCCATCAGGTATCTAACAATAGTTTGTTTATTAACCTCTTGCGTAAGCATATGTACCTGCATCTAAGGCACAGTATTTTTTTTTCTTTTTATAGGATGATTATATCAGGTAAAACAATTTCTAGTTAATCTTCTTGAATCTTAAAATTAATTTCTTCATTATTTTCCATTTAACTCACCTAACTTATCTTTCAGCAAAACTCGAAAGTGGATATCATTGGACTTAAATTGGATTTTCCAAATTAGCTTTCTAATGCTTAATGAATCGATTACATTCCCTTCAATGGAAGATAATCGGAGGAGGATTGATACAATTCGCACGTTCAGCAGCGCTCAAGAGAAATTCAACAGACCGACTTAGCTCCACTGTGATAATTTTCCCGCGTATGAAAATAGGATAAAATAACGAAAGAACAAAAATCACCACGTTAATTCATACTTAATTATTAATTCAAAACATTTCAAAGTTAGATTCTAAATTATTAAAAAAACTTTAAAATATGTTCTTGTGGACAGAGAAATGGTGAATATTGGTGCTGATCAAATCTCTTATTTAATGTTTGCATAGTTAATCTTCAAGAACACTTTCCCAAGGTTCTTCAGTAGCTCAATCACTTCGGTGCCACATTTCATTTTAAGAGTGACCACCAAATAAAAATCCAACTCATATATCGTTCCTTAAGTATATTTTAACAATGTCTTTTACTATTTTCTAACCAAAATCTGCTGTACCTAGTGCATGAAAAGTTTGTGATGACAGTACTTTTAAATATATAAAGAACGATTTAGTATGAATAGTGTAGTAAAACTGGTTTTTGGGTCTCAAACAGTTAATACTTTAACTCTTAGCTCTTTTGGGTAACCGCCGCACATAAACCAATCGGAAGCCCTTTTCCCCGCAGTCATTCACAGCCTACATCGACCTGGAAAGCATTGGTAGAGGTGCTAATCATGTTAAAATGATATAAAATTTCATGATTCCGTATTCTAATAAAAATTTAGTTCATAATTCAAATATGTCGATAATCTTCAGGTATTTTACGTCCGTGTGAGAAATAGCCTTATTTTATTGATAAATAACAATTGGAGCTCCATAATGTGAAATTGATTCATCCTAAAAGTCCCTTTCCTGTATTTCCTACCCGAATGCTTTGTTTATGTCTACCACAGTCCTTAGTCTATAATCTTTGGATGAAATAAAAATTACCAGGAGCGGATTAATAGAAGTGAGCGAGCGGTAGTATTGGTTAACCTATGCTGAAATCTGGTTCACATTACTTTGAATTCCGTTCACGTGTGGGAAAAATGGCTCATTTTGGTGAAAGGGTTTCCAACCGTTGAAATAAGGGCTAAAGTATGGTGATCACATATGGGTTTTCCCATCTGAAAGAAAGGTGGAATCATTCCAAAATGGTTTTCGAAAAGAATGATTACAATGGAAAATTTTGGTTTTTGTACTTTCACTTTAAAGATGGCTTAAAGAGAATTTACCTCTACAGTCAGATAAAGTTTATGACAATGTGAATTCTATTAATTAAATGCGTGCTATTCTCCATAAAATACGATTTAAATATTATAAGGCTAATGCTTAGAAAAATATAATGATTAGGAATTAAATATGTTTTTAGTTTAGTGCATCAGACAGTGAAACTATTTTGCAATTTTATTGCGATACACGTATAAGTAAAGAGCCCTGACCTCAGCTAAGAGCTATGCCTATCGAGTTAACCTGGTGATGACATAAGCTTTCTTGGTAGATAACATACATATTAAACTCTATTGATATACATCACTAACACTAATTCACCTTCCTCAGTAAATATTCTCAGCTGGTAATTAGCCAATGGCCAGGAAGTAATCTCAAGTCTTCGAGTTGCGGAGACCAAAGAAGAGATTGGTAGGTCGGAAGCCACGTCCGTTACCGTCTGGTTAGTGGTCAGCCTTTCTTTTAGTCATGCGTCCATATAGGACTAAGAGGAACCACTGGGAGCATAGTGATCTGCATACACGCTCTAAGTGAATCTACCTTCACCTTACAGGCCGGGAGGGGGCTTAAGTTGGTTAGAAATTAACCTTTTAACTCTACCTATTAATAACAGAGTAGTGTTTATATTTATTTTAGTTGGTTGTATCGGCCATTACTTGGTGGAAACTATTATTCATA
>LYUA01002553.1:84089-98006 GCA_002093875.1 Calopteryx splendens
ATGTTCCAAGGGAGATCCTCCCAGAGCAATAAAGGTTGTTTCTATTCTATTCTATTCTAAATGACCATCTCTTAATCTCCAAAAATACGTCATGCAGTCAGAAAATTCGGCAAGGGGTTTGTATTGGAGTAACGAAGTCCACTCACGGGCTTCGTGGTTACCATGCTCATACGCACAATCACGATATGTATGCAGGCCTAATTATACTTTACATGTGTAAAATATTTGGTACTGGTCCATGTTCAATGTACATTTTATTTGCGCGTGTGTACGTGAATGTTAAAAAACTTAAAATTATAGCTATGCTGGTACGCGCCGTGTAGCGGAAGGGGCCACATGGCCTTCCGTATGTGAACTCTATGCACTCGCACGTTTGATGATCTTTGTGAACTGAACTTGTTAGGCCACTATTCCTCATTCCGTAGGGAAGGGCTTCAATTGCCGAAGTTTTTATTCCATAGTCATTGACTGAAATGACATTCATTGTTATCGTACTTCCATACTAAACGCGTATACATATTGAAACACGTGCCTTTGTGTGCAGAATTTGTCTAGATTAATATTTGCTATTCCTGTTTGGGGTATTGCAGGGGAGGTAGTTAAAGAGTTAAAATTAAATTATTTTTCCAGTATTATTATTTTCCAGTAGTTTCTTTAGTATAGATTGAGATGGATATGAAGTTAGTAATAGGGTAATGTGAGATTCGAATAAGGATCTTCATTAATCGATTTTGGGGGGGCGAAGTTGGCAAAGGGAATTTATATTTTTGCACTGCTCTCGCCAGTGCTTCTGTGCACCATTGACACCACTTCTGGTTGGTTTTTCTTTCAGGGCTCAACATTTTGAATGGAAATTAGCTTTGATGAAAAATGGAAATTAACTCTATGTTTTCTCCCGGCAGTGTGTAAAATGATCAGTTTTGCTTTTTAACTTGTAGTGTGACCATTTAATCCATAAATACACACCAAATCTAATTAAATTAGGTATATGTTGATTAACGTCTTAACTGGTTAATTTTACCCTAATTATATCTTGTATGGCATGATAAACTTTGGGACCAGATTTATATGCCTCATAGCATAACATGAGTTCCAAGGATGACATTTTGAGGTATAATGAATCAGAATAGCATTGACTTTAAGTTATTCGGCAAAATTCTGTGCCTGACGAGTTCCCCTCACTCTTAATTATCCAATTTTTGTTAGAAGTTGGGAAAAAGAAAGTTTTCTCCTGCAATTAAATTAGATTTCTTTCTTCATACCTATATAAATAATTATCCTTTTCTAGACTTGTCTCACTGAAAACGTTGTTCATTGACAATCGCCTTTTAGGTTTTGTGATAACTTGTGTTATCATAATTTGAAAATATTGGGTAAAATATTTTGGATAAGAGGTATTTTTCAAATTTTTTATCACTCTCATGCAAAGTAAAAAACAAGACTTGGTTAAATCACTTCACCAAAATGTCTAATTCCATTTAATTTTCTTTAAAAGGGTCAAATGCTTTCTTTTATGCGCTTCAGTTGCAAAAATCTTATTTAAGTCTACTTGTAAGAGCTTCCAGCTTTATTATCTTCCAGCTGAAAAAACCTTAGGTTATATTTATCTTTAATGTTTTTCTTCCAAATGAAACGTATGGATAATACGCGTTGTATAGAAAAATGATCTCGCGGTTGTTATTCCTGAAATAGGAATTTTAACGTAATTGGTAGCCGTTGCGTGTAAAAGAGAAAACTGCTTATACTATTTGGCTTGGGATAGTTCAAACGCGACATTGCAAAGATGATCGCGAGTCTTTTTTTTTACACAAATTTGTTCCGTTTGGCTAGGGGAAATGTATTCACTGGGAGTAGTGCGTATACAAGACAGGGCGCTGAAGATTCCTCTCTCAGGAAGAGTACGGGAGTGACTCGTAGTGGAGGCTTTATATGCTTTTTTCTCAAACGCTACGGATTCCGCTGATACGATGAAAGCGTTAAGAGTTCAAATAAAAAAAGGACGTCGTTCATTGGGGCCTGGGTATAGTAAAATAAAGACGTTCCGTTTCCGCACCCCGAATAAAGAGTGGATTTGGATGGATAAATATTTGGATTTTCGCCAGTATTTTTTTCGATTTCGCCCCCACAGTGGCGTGGATCCATCTCCGTTAAACTCGTGACCCCCCACCCCTATTCCACTCCTCCTCCCTCCCCCCTTCCACGTGTGTCCTTGGGGAAACAGCAGCGTCCTCCTTCGCCGCCCCCTCCGCGATCATCGTCTCCGAGATAGGGACGGAATCGAGGCAAGGGGGAAGGCGCGGGAGGGGAAGATGGCGTGCAAGAGAGCGGCCGTATGATGACAACACTTATCCCGAGCCTTGTGGTGTCTCATTGGGCAGGGGATTGCGACTCCCTTGGGTGTTTAGCGGGCGGGGGAGGGAGGGGGTGTGGGGTTGGGAGGTAGAGAGAGGCGCGAGAGTTTGAAAATGGGGAGGTGGGGTTGGATTTTATCGCCTCCGACTTCCCTCCCACTCCCGTTGGGTGTAGGATATTCCTCCATTCGGGGGGGGGGGGTAAGGGGTCGAAGGTGCGGCCCCTCCTTCATCCCTCCCTCACACTCCCTCCGTCGCCCCCTCCTCTCGGGGGGATGCTGCTCCGGGAGGAGTACGATATAATCGCGGGCGGTATAATTTCACGCCCCGCCGAGGAGGGTGCCACGCGCTTTCCTTCCATTTTCCCCAATCGCCACTACCCTCTCATGCGCAGGGTAGCGCACATAAGCGCAGTTAATGGAAAAAATGGACGACATATTTTCTTATAAATAAGGAGATTAGAATTATTTATCAAAGCTTTAGCGATTGTTGACAGTAAAAAATTAGCCTGGGTGGGAAATGCCTAGCGTTAATAAAATATAATTTCAATACTCACACATAGAGGTTGATTTCATGTGCACGCCGGCAATAGGTACCTGTTATTTGTTTTAAAGAATAATGAATGTTCCAGTGCATTTTTTGACGTTTTGTTTTGATGTTCTTGTGTATTTTTTTAAATTTGAAGCTTACTTCACAATTGACGGCAAACTTTCCGATGGTGCATGTTAAATTGTCAAAAGTATGTTAAACGGTTAGCCATTTTTAATGTAATATTTACAGCTACAGGGGAAGTCAAAACATAGAACGTGGAAGATAATATAAAACCATAAAATTTGAGTACCTACATGTTTATGTGACTGAATACCGTGCAATAAATAATGATCGATGAATGAAATTTCTTTAAATATTTAGAATGCTGGTGGTGTTGATGGGTGAATGAACTTTGTTAATTACTAACTCTTAAATTAATTAGATCACTTTTTTCTCGCAACAGTCCAGAATTTAACGATTGAAATCAATTGACTGTTACAAGATCATTTAACGCATATTGATAGTACACGCAAAAGAAAATCGAGGGCAGTAAAGACTGGATTGTTTTTTGTATCACAAAAGAACCCATTTTGGATTCAGAATCGAAGGACGTGATTGGAGAAGTAATTGGAAGTTTAAGGTGTTGAATTTGACGGCTTCGATTGGGGTGTCCGATTTCACATCAAGTGTTGGTAATTTTTCACTCTCGACGCTTATGCACGAAACGCATAATGATGCATGTTGAGAAATATTCCTCGTCTCTTCGACATGTTTTTCAGCTCATTTTATAGGAAAATTCTGAACTTTGGAAGGTTTGGATATAATAAATTTTCCCAAGAGGATTTGAACAATCGAGGGGGTTCCCAAGGTCCTTGAATAGTTTAAAATTGATAATGTGGACCAAAGTTTAGCAAAGAAGACGGCGACATCCAATGGATATGATTGAGTTCATAAATGTTTTAGGGCTTAAAAAATGATTTATTTAAGAGCATTAAAACTTTTAGTTGCTCTACATACTTTTCATTGGGTTCAGAAATGAATCTTGCCCTGAGATTTGGTCTAGGATGCATTACGAAGAAATTAAAAGCGTTTTGTAGGAGTTGGGGAGATAGAAGAAGTGGTAAGGAGAGTCCTTGGGGTAATGAAGAAATCCATGTGACGAAGAATTTTCTAAGTAAAGTTTTTAGAGGGAGCTCTAGCGAACGAAAAGATGATTTAATGATATCAATATAGGTTTTGTTGACTTTTGTGCGATGTGAGGCAAAGATAATTGTAGTAATTATGATTAAATTTGTAGTATGTGTTAGGAAAGCCAAATTATTGGTCAAGGAAAAAAGATGTAAATGATTGCTAATTGCGAATGACCGAAGGTGCAGCGTTGGGTGTAAGCTGGAAGGTAAGACTGGATTTTTTTTAAAAAGTACATCGGGAAAAATACCTAATGCAATGCAAGAAGAGAGGAATTCAGTGTGTCATGTATAATGGACTAGTTCGAAGGAGTATTTTCTAATGTGCCACACCATGATGAAAGTAGAATCAATTTTATTCATATGGTGCGTTAAATATTGAAAGGATAGAAGGTAAGTTGGAATACTATGCGAGAAAGAAGTTCAAAGTTGAAATGGGGAGAGGATGGATGAAGAACTAAGAAATTAGTTACAAATAACAGATCTGAATTACAGTCTCGTCCAGACCAAGCCAATAGACAGGCAAAAGTTGACGTAGAATGATTGCAGGAACAAGAGATAGATATTTTCGTAAAAGGGATTGCGAAAAGTAACGCAAGAGTGAATAAAAAAAACAAACTGCATGAAAAAGTAAAACCACGGAATTTGGGATCTCATTTGTGGAACACCCAGATTCTTCGGCGGAGAAAGGAAATATATGAACAGTTAAGCATGAGGAAAGTGAGAGTACTGTAGTTTAAGGAGGGGAAGGGGAGGGAGAGTTGAGTTGCGCCGTTGAAAAGAATGAAGCTGAATGATTTGACCAAATTGGGTTATCAGTGGAAAGGATGGGAACCAGTATAAGCACATTGAAGGAATCGTCGGAGGATGTGTTTTGGACGGAGAAGGTTTGAATGAAGCACGGTACGCTTTCATTTAGATATTAAGAGGTGTGGTATATTGGCCTATATAAAAAGTAGGTTGATCGGGCTGAGTTTACATTTTAAGGGATAAATTAAATTTTGCGCATCTGCGACATCTAGCGCAATTAAGCGGGCTCGAGAATTTTAGAATTTATAGGGATTAGGAGAGAGATGAAGTGGTTTTTAGAAGTTAGGAAAGGTGACCTTATTTGTGACGAAGGGGCAGGCAAGGAAAATGTTTCCTGCGGTTTCGTGATTTTGTAAAATAGAACAACTATCCTTTATGATTGACTTGACAGGCTGTGTGCCTGGGAAGTAGGGGGTAAAAATTATATAAAATGCATTAATTATAATTTTTTTATAATAAATGCAAAACTACAGCAAACGAAGAAAATAAATTTCAACGTCTTCTGCATGGCGCCGCCATTTATTTTGTCTAGTGGAATTCCGGTTATAATGAAGCATCCCTAAAGCCCTCTTGTATTTTTAATGCGATACTCTTGATATTCCTTGCTGCCTTTTCCATGGGTTCTCGTAACGTGCGGCGGGGCGCATTAGCCAACCCTCTGACGTCTTCCGCTCCGTCGCACGGAGCAGACTGGCCCACTTGCATACATGCACGCGTTTGTGTGATTATTTTTCCGGCGTATATTTCAGGGATGGAACAGCGGTTTATTTGTCCCTGTTATCTCTGGTGAGATAATGGCGTTAATTGCCCCTTCGCTGACCCCACCCACGAACCATTCCGATATATATTTTGCCCCCTAACTCCCGTGTTTTGGAAGAGGAATCGAATGCGTCCGCCCCCCACAAATCAGAGCAACTCCGCGCTGTCCCCTTAAGCTATTATAAAAAGGGAAAGGCCTTCCATCTGGAACGTGGCGATTTCCGCTCACGCTCTCGGCGTCTCATGATAGGCAACAAATAATATTACCAAGGCTCATAAAAAACATTATTGCCTCATAAAGATTTACGAACGTGTCCCTACCGTTTGGATCAACATAGGGCGTAGATACAAGGGCCCGTAACGGTCAAGTTTCTGGAGACGGGGATAGCATTTGTCAAGCATCTAGACCTTTGCCTACCGTAGCTTTCTTGCGTACAAATCAGTTTCTGGCCATGTAAATTATTTGAACTCAGCCTGGAAATTTCCATACAAGGTCTTACTTGAAATAATACTTGCCTAGTTTTTTTCATATCGTCTGGGAATACATTTTTGCAACGTATGTTTTTAATTATATCGAAAAAGTTGATTTTAACATTATAGTTCCCTTTGTCGTTTATTTTTTCATCGAATATGCTGTAGCCATGTTCATTATGAAATATTTTTAAAGATAATATACACTGAATGTACCTGGTTCGTGAAATATTATCGTGCAAAAACAATAATTTTCTCCGTATCCAATTTCATCATCATCACAGGTACATATTTTAGTAGGTATGGCTGACTTAAACCTACTATTTCTCCTTTTCTCTTTCCGAATTTATTTCATTGCATCTTTGGCTAAACTTCACTTATGAAATGTCTTAGTCCTTGAAAATTTTTTTCAACAAAAACATAATAGATAAAAGAACTTTATTTTTCCACTAACAAAGTTTGTGGGAAAATAAATTTGTTCTGTTTTTTATGATGAATCATATCTACCAAGTAACGGCCGATACCATCAAAATCCACACTCAATTTTCACGCCTCCCTTTGTTTATAATAACTTAAAATATTTCTCCATGGTTTGTTTTGACTTAATTCAACACAAATTTTACGATTTACGTATGTATCACGATAAGATTGACCACTCCTCTCCTTTCCGTATGTCTTGATCATTTCAGAAACCTCATTTCCACGTCACTGCAAGATATTTTTAAATTATTGTCATGGACGCTTCTACAGGGCAGAGATCTTGGCCAATTATAGAGTAGTAATTGGTGGGAAAAGTGAGGGTCAGGCAAGTGGATCAGCGAATCTTCTTCAAAATACACGAGGAGTTGGTACACGATATAGTCTCCAGAGTGTGAATACGGTAGTTTGAGGCTCTCAAGGACTTTATTGAATGAAAATAACAGACAATATTAGCGCGCTCATTAAAATCTAATGCTAATAATAAGAGTGTACAATTTATTCTTACATGTCTACGTAAAATTATTCTCGGTAAACCAACCTACAGAGGCACAAGTAGAGGCGAAAATATTTTCCATAATGAATTAGGAATTGGATTAGAAGTGGAAGACACGTTGTAATTATGTACAAAAAGAGTTATCATTAGAATAGCGCACTATCTTGATGGTAACTTTCAGGAAATGTTTGAGAGATAAGACGTTAATTTTTAATATCTCACGTCACTCAACCAGATACATTTATTCTTATTAATAAATGCGGCGAGTGGGGGTACTAAGTGCCTTCTTACCTTTGGTTATTTATTTAACAATCCAGTTTCTTTCGCTTTTAAAGCTAATTAGTGATGAAATATTTACAAAAAAGTTTTCTTTAATTTCATGTCACCGCTTATAAGAAGACTTATTTTAATACATACGTTCTGAACATTGTTTTGACTTAAAAATTCTAATTTTTTGGAGATAAAACTAAATCCTTCTAGTTCTTATTCATTTTGGCTTAACAGATATTTACACTTCCTCACTTCTTTTCTTGGTCACCACAGAGTTTTATATCTCTCTTCTTAAATACTATATGATACCTCTAAGATGTCAAAAAATAAAGAAGTTTAAAAGTAGGCAACTAGAATGATAGAAACGGGATGCTATAGATAATTCATTTGAGCTTGTAGATGAATTATTCCAACTTAATTGAATGACCATTTTACGTCAAACCGATCATCTCGTCACTGTAAAAATACCATTTTGATTTGTGTATGCACGTTCGCTATTCGTAAGAGTTTATTAAATAGAAATTTTAAATTTTCATTTAAATTTCTGAATGCATAAAAACGCAAAAATCCTGTTTGTAAAATTGATTTACCCAAGTTCATATCATCAATCAAGATTTCTTAATTATTTAAGGCATCTTATAAATGGGTGCATCAAAATTTTGTTTCATACTAATCGTAGTTTTTAACGACGGACATATTTTTGCCAACCCCGAGTTCAGGACCTTAGCTATATGCAAGGGTTTTATTAGGTGGGCCTAATAAAGCAAATCAAACCTCTTTCCTCCCGTGCAGGCAATTCTTATTTTTAAAATGATGACTAAATTCTACTGTATTAAATTGGGTGGAAATGTTTATTGTGATTAATTTCCTGGAAAGGGCGTGGTAGTCCACTGGGAAAAGCGTCCAAACACTGAAGGGACTGGGTTCAAATTAGTTTTACTCTGGCACCCTCAGCTTTAACTCTCTTTCAGAGAATGTGTGAATTTCACTTAGCTTTAGGTCTTAGTTTTAGGCTCCAAAAAGATTTTATTTTCGATAAATTTTACACTGCATCATTTTCAAGAAATCCTACTCTAAAGGACATAAATAAGTTCTTTTTTTAATTTAGAATTTACTTGTGTTTGAAGCTTCATTTCATCGATTTGAGCAACACGAAACCAAAATCCTCTCAATAATACTATATACTGCTGCACGGTCTTTTCACTAATGGTGACGGTAAGGTGGGACCAGTACAGTGTTTGTTAAGAGGCCTTAATTTCCACTAAAATTTTATTCAGAAAATGAAGACATATTTGTAAAGGGATTTTAATAAACAAGCTACATTTCTTTTAATATATTCGTTCCTCATTCGTCTATATTTAGATTTTGGTTCGTGCATATTCATTGATAGTGTTGTATATTCATAACATTCGGAGAGTTTTTTCAATACAATTTCGACGAACACCACTGGTAATAGGAATTCAATACAAATTTATTAATATTTAAATTAATATATATCTCTTATACAATGTAATTTTCTCTCTTACGCGTGTGTATCGTAGTGATAGGACTTTTAACTGATGAGGAATATTTTTTTTAAACTTGAAAGGTAGAACAAGAAATGATTTTGGGTACCTGATGGTCCTAAGTCAGAGTAACATTTATAAAGTTCTGGGTTTTTATTAAATAAATATTAAAATTAATATCTGGTATATCTGGTATCTGGAGAGAATATTATTATTTTTTATTAATAGTAATCTATCGGTAACGTAGGTTTCTGTTGGAAACACTCGTGCAGCAACCCTTTCTTCATTTCTGCATACTTTCTACCTCCCTTCATTCCATCTAACATGCCTAATATTTTCCTCCTTCTCCCTCGCTTACCCAGAATTCTACCTGCTATAACATTTTTCAACAATCCATCACCTAAAAATATGAAATATAACAAGAAATAAACCTTAAGGTTTGTACAGGCACTGTGAAGTCATTGTTCCATTTTTTTAATTTTTCTTCCAAAATCTTTCGCTTCACGCTGGGATAATATTTCATAAAAAGCACGCTCGTTAAGGTTTTCGGGCACGTTTTCAGAACATTAGAATGTATAGCCCAAAAAACATGGCGCTGGACATTTTTAGCGAGCTATTAACGACGCCAAGAGGATATCTGCCAAAATTTATATTAACCATATATTTTTGCTCGTTTACAGTGAAATTGAGATTGAAATTATTTCGGGTTGTTAACTCAAAATGGTTCTGTGTATTGATCTCTAATCCCAATCCTAGATTAGCATGACGTGTAAATAGTGTTAGGTATATATTTGGAAGTTTACATTTCTACCTGAAGGGAATTAAGCCACCTCTGCACTTTGTACGGTTCAAAAGTGTTCTTGCGTGTATGAAGCACAGAGATGAACCAAAAGCCCTTAAAACCAGCTCTTAGCACTGAACTGAGCGGTTACTCTCTGTGACTCAGTGCATCTACATAGTGGAAAGTATGTGCCTGCATTGCCATTGGATTGCATACCTGTTTGCCCCTCCCCTAACAGTCATTGGGACTTAATTTCAATACTAAAAAATGCGGAAAAGAATCACATTTCATGATGAATCATTTTGAGTTACCTAAGGCTTCACATTGTTGATTGATGTCCTGTAATGGGAGGAAACACGAAATTTACACGAACGTATAACTGTAAGGTAAATAGAAAGTAATTTAATACCTGAAAAAAGGAAATTATTTTAATCTCGAATTTCTTTGGTATATGGGGCCACAAAAATGCAGAGGAAAATATGACGATTAACGGAACAAATTGGTTTAACACTAGAAGGCCGGAGGGGTCAAATAAGACCCTTTTTCATTTTTCGCTCGAACACGTTTGCGTAATTTTCAACCAGGAGGGGTGAAGTTTCATGACTTTTCATTATTCTTAATAAAGAATTTATATGATGATTTTCATATTTATTGTTGCTTTGCTTCCCGAAAAAATTTTATTTTTGCCTTCGAGGCCGGAGGGGTCATGTTTGACCCCTGCATACAAATAATGAAAAACTCATTAGATCGTACTTCCTTTTTGATTTTAAACATTTATCTGAAAGAAAAATAAAATGTTTATTGTTTATTACCAGATATTTTTCCGTCCACCCATTATTTCCGCCCCCTAGTGACTTTCCATCCCCTCCCTAATCAATCCCCAGGCTCGTTAGTTTCCCTCTCCCAGCATTACAATGCGAAGCGCACGTCGCTATAGTCTATCGTGTTTAGAATTACATAACTGCGTATATGTTGTAGATAGAGAGATAAATTTCTTTATCCGTTGTAGGCATACGATTGGGAATTTTTTTTCTGCGTGCTCATTTGGATTTGTGTCCGAAAGCGCTTGGTCATTATATCACGCTATAAGTTGGCACCTAAACAGCTTTTGAATGCCTTAAAAGAGCTTTCTGAAATTAATTCGGTTTCTTATCGAAATTTTGATGATAATGATGATAACGCCCCTGAAATTATCCAAAATTCGTCAACAAACCAAAAATTGGTTTCAACAGGCGAGGGTAGAGCTCAATCTGAACTAAACCTTAGGGAGAGTCAAATTCACGCATCAACAGGGTGATAATTGATTTCTTTCCCAGTGCCACCATTCTTTTTAACTCAATGATTGAAGCTATCAGAAAATCCCATTGCTTCATTTCTTGATGGGGTCTTCATAGGACATTACCCGGGACTAATCGGTCGCCGGGCGCTCTACCCACTTGTTTCCCATTCCCCTCTAGGGGGCGTAGTTACAAGTCACATTTATTTGGATTGATGCTTTACTGCTTTATTTGATGGCAACAAACTCACATATTCGAACTGTATAGTGTGAAATGCTATTTATAACCGTTTTGATTTTTTTAACTATTCTATCATTCCCTTTAATATTTTTATCATGAAATGTATATGCCTCTTAGGGAGAGACCAACATAAACTCACCCGTACGATGGTTTGCATGGTGATACTGTATCGATGGTAACTCGGTTACTTCGGTTATTCGGGGATCTTTGGTTCGTTTCTTTGTTGAGGTGACCGAAGTATTTCTTTCTCTCAGCTCCATTCGACATTTGGAATGCTACGCCCGTCTCGAGGAATTTCTTTCTCCGGGTCCTTCAGTGAAAGGGTGAGATGGACGGAATGATAGCACTGCAGTGCGTTCTCCAGTGGGAAGGAAGTAAGTATAAATGGATGCGATCGGGTGTTATTAAATTACACGAGGAATTGGAAACGTTTTTGCAAGAGATTGAAAGCCATGTCGCGAATTTATCTCCGCCGGTAATAACGTCTGGGGCGGTGGTGGAGGAAAGACTGTTTATAGGTATTTTTATTCCAGAAGACGGGCATAAAATCTTTATTTGGAGTTATACTTGGAGCGCTTTGAATCGCTTAACACCGTATAGGTCTCATAAAAACTTTAAAACTTTCCTTCATCACATGACCTCCTGGAATTTCATTTAGTTGCATAAAATGGTGGTGGCGAGGGAAGTTTTTAGCCTCCCTACTCAGGAAAATGTATTGTCGGGTTTGAGTTGAGACGAGGGTTTATTGCCGAATGTTGGTTTCAGAAATATCCTTGTGTTTTAATGTAATTTTTCGTGGTGTAGATGAATTGTCGTGAAGAGGCCATCCGAGGTCACTTTTTCGTTCATTGGTTTGATTTGTTGAGGAGAGGAGGTAAAGGGAAAAGTCAGATTCAGGCACATGCTCCATGCTGAGTGGTTGGTGTGAGCTGTCAGGATGTCGTGTGACAAGGGGTGTGTTCTACTCCCACCCTTTCGCAGGATGCGGCAGGTTTTTAGAGATGCTATAATGGGAGATATCCAAAATAAGGGAGTGATCCTATTTATAGATGGCCGCATACCTTTTTTGAGTGATTAGCGTTCTGGGAAATTTCAAAAAACAGTGCTCATGGTGTAGTTTTCGTCGAAGAGGTGCGAAATTTCATCATGGAAGATCGTAGTTCAATGGTAAGGAAGATAGATCTCTGTCAAGGTTTGCATCTGCAAAAATTCAGATCAAGCAGTTTTACAGGAGACATTCGACATGCACTGAGTGACTGTCCCCAAGCTAGTAACAGAACGTATACTAATACGTCCTGCTAATATAATAAGTTATTTCTTCCAATAAGAATAGATTGTTCACATGAAATTAGTATGAAGTGATCTGCATGTACATTTTTTTTTAATTGAAAAGGTGGACGATCTTTAGGTAAACTCAGATTATGGATTTGAGATTCGTTAATATTTTTAAGTTCATTTTTGATAATACAGCTAGACCCAAATGTGAGGTCCTCTATTACGAGATAATTTGAAACGAACAGTGCAGTTAAATATTTGAAAGACTGGCATAGAATCCGGACTGAATGGGTGGAATATATTCTGTACGCACTATATTTATGTATTGCCAATCGTTTTATTTTTTTAATGTATTATTATGTTTTGAGTAAAATCCTTTGTTAGGAGACTCAATTTAATAAGATTCACCATTAAAAATATGGCTTAGTAGCATGGACATTTAAAGATCCTTTACTTCAAGTAAGGGGTTAGTTAGATGTACTATATTGTTGGAGGCACCTTACGGAATGTCTTTCTACGAAAGTTCACATATTCCTCAATTTTCCGTGTAATCCGATTAACACTAAAATTGAAAAATCGTAAACCCCGTTAGAGCGCAAGTCACTATCTCGGCGACCTCTTCCTTTCCAAAAAAGGCACTCATCTGTTATATTCTTTTTTATTTTTTAGTAACCAACTAATCCGAAAATAGTGGATCATCGGATTTCTGAGAGGGATACCCAAGCCAGTGTTCCGTGAAACGCTGTTTCCTGTGCGTAAATCAATAACGAGCGTGGAAAATCTAACAGGAACCCAGATTTTGGGATGCGTGTTGAATTTTTAACGATGCAAGTCGTTCGTCAATTTTAAAGGGCAATGGTTGGCAATAATTTCCGGTCTCACTCCCCAGAGAGGTAAGGAGGAGGAGGCTGCAGTCGTGGAGAGGAGTTTGCCATCCACGTGCTCCCCGAGATCCACCCCACACCCTTTGGGAGGCGTGAGTGCGAAAGATTTCCCGATATCCTCCCTCACACTTCCCCCGCTCTCCCTTTCCCCTCCCCCGCTTAACCCTTTCCTCTCGCTTCCGTTGGTCCTCGTGAAATGTTCACACTCTTCTTAGCATCGTTTCGCATCTGGTCGATAGGTAGTTGGCAGTACAAACAATTACATATCAGTGTGTACCTACTTCCTGTTATACAACGAACGCATTATGTCCCCAGGTTTATTTCGAGCAATTCCACATGATAAAAGATTGATCTTAGGAATGGATATCTGATGCTCCGATAAAAACCCATAATATTCCGTTTTTCTTACAATATCACAATAGGTGGTCTGCCGGTTTGAGTTACATTGCATGTTTTGAACGGTTCCCGAAAGGTATTACATGTCGTCGTGGGCCGTAAATCCCATCCTCTTGACGAACATTCTTTTTTTCCCACATTATTTTTCTTGATTTCTTCACCCCTGCTACTAAAATTAATATATATATATATATATATATATATATA
>LYUA01002553.1:98091-109405 GCA_002093875.1 Calopteryx splendens
TATATATATATATATATATATATATATATATATATATATATATGATATATTCATTTTCCATAATAAAGTTATTTAAAACTGTAAATAAAGTACGATGCTAACAAATATGGGAATAATTACTCAGAGGGTTAGTTTGATAGATTTGGATAGAACTCAACTCGTGCTGAGAAATTGAAGAATGGTTAGAAGATGTTTCTCGGAGACCGAAGGAGGATCAACGAAAATCATTGTGGACTGCTATCCTTAGGTGGTAATTTTACACTTCCGTTCACTAGCCACTATTCAAAGTACCACCTTTGGTCTCTTAGGAAGATCTTCTAACTGTAAAATACACTCATCTCCGATGAAGTTGTGAGTAGCCGGACTCATCACCCAGATTTGAGCCTGAGCCCTTCGGCCGGCAGCACGATTTTCAATCAATAAACTGCCACACCATTGCTATACTACACTACGCTATAAATGCTCATAAGGATTCCTATTGAAGTCGCTAAATAATTGGATTTTAACGGTTTCTCTGCGTGCAATATATCGAAATACGATACGTCTAGCTCAATAAAATCTTCCCTTGCATCAAATTATAAACATCGGTAAATAACTTAATGTCAATATTTCGTAGACATTCCCAGTTCCTTCTTTCAAAAATAGCTCTGGTGACGTGCCTCCGATGCGCTTGCGAAACGCTCCCCGGCAAGTAAGCTGTTTCTGGAAGCAAGACATAATGACAGCTCATTAGCAGACTTGCCCCTGAAGGGATGCTGTCCCAACATCGATAGCTGCGCTGTTTCTCAATCCAGCTGTTGCGCTCCCGGTGACATGCTATGCGTGAGGGTGGACGATCTCTTTTTTTCGCATTCAAGAAGTTCAGTGAGGAAGTTAAAAATCCCCTATCCCTGAAAATAAATGCATAAAATAAGGAGAATGAAACTAGAATTCTGACCAAGGAGTCGGAATTGAATGAACATCCTTAGTTGCTACTAGCGTGTGGTACATGGCAATTATTTACTCATGTAAATGCATTTTTTTCTTTCCAGCAACGATCCAATATCAAAAACTTATTTTGATGATACCTAGTTTGCATAAAAAATATGATCTAGCTCTATAAAAATCGAATACCAGTTTGATTCACGAATGAATATCCCTAGAAATAGCAGTGTTTGATTGAAACCACGTAGAAGTTCATTAAAATCTCTAATTCCCCTCCAAAAGATGAATTCAGCGTTGCATCAGAGATTTTAACCAATGTAGGTGGTGTGGTGCTTTACAGGGTAGAAAACTGGGTGGTTTTTAGAGTGTCCCAGGTTCAAATCCCGAGTGGTGCCTCGGGAGATCTCCCTCATGGGTAAGCGCAGGTAGGGAATGGAACTGGTCCCCCAACCCTGAATGTGAGAACTTAAAACGTCTTAAGGATCAGTTTGGATGGAGCTCTGTCTTCAACTGTTAAAACCAACATATGTTTTGATATTTTTTTAGTGTTTATGAAAGCAAGTTCACTTCCTCGGTGACCTTCTCCTGTTTAAAGTGGCTCTTAAATCATTCCAAAATTGCGCTTTATTTCAGTTAAATCGATTCTTGTTATTAGTTTTCGGATAGCTTAAAAAAGTAACGGAACCACGCATCCATTACGTCAATGACTTTTCATACGTAGTTCGATCATTCCGCGGACCTCAGTCCCATTAAGTACCGGCACAGAAGCAAGGGTTCGATGAATTTATATATCAACGGATATTTTAATCCAATATTAACGCAATTCAATTTTATTACTCTTTGTTATATCGTTGATTACTTAGGAAAGGTTGTTTATTGTAAATTTTTCTTTTGAAGAAAGCCAGAAAACATATTATATGGTACTATGGATCCGATGAAGGACTCAGGAGGTAATGGATTAACAGCACAATATATGCACCAAAATTCTTGTCGAAACAATAATAGTTGAACCAGTTTTACGTAACAAAACAATTACTCATTACCTAACACGCAAAAAAAGTATATATTAGAGATATGTGTTAGTATGTTATTTAGTGCATTAGTATATCAAAGGATTTTATCATTCGTTTAACAACTACTTGAATAACTTTAAAAGTATTTATATTCATCCACGAAACAACTCACACTCGTTTTATAGGTTTTCACTAAAGTTTATACGGTGTGAAGATGAATATGAAGCAAAACGGTGCTATAAGTATTCTTCTCAGACAATTATTACTTAACTGCTATAAGTGTATAGATAATTAGTTTTGTTAAAAACCTACCAGAAATTCATATAATCCTGTCTCGGGATTGAAGAATAAATTGAAATAAATTAAAATCCAGGTTCACGATCTTCTGTGACCCAAGAAGTAGCCATATCACATAAAAGATATTAACACTTTGTTTTTATATAATTTACACACATAAAAAAATAATTATGGAAAAAATAAGTATGTTTATCATTAATGATAAACCGTTTCCACCAAGTGACGGCCTTTGCCACCAAATTCCTATAGCCATATCAATTTTCTTAGTTCGACTCAATTTAGAACACATAGTATAGGAGTTAAAGCTAAAACCAAAGGTACAGATACACTCGTTATATTTTATTTACATGACTGTTGACATCTCCTTCTGATTTTATAAATATTATGAAAGCCAGTTCCATTTTTATACCATTGAAAGTAGATTAAAATATTTAACTGTAAACGTTCTTGATCTCTGTGGGTGATGATCCTCAGCGGGATTTGGAAACTATAGTGAAAATAATGGCATCTTTAGAACAAGGAGAGGGTTAGTGAATTACTTTTAATTCGTTGAAAGAGGATTGAGTTATATCTATGTCCTAAAATTTTGAACGTCTTCGGTAACTTAAGAGCTAAATTGGGTTTTAATTATCTGTAATCATAGCACTTGGAATGCAAATTGTTAATATCAGTTCCACAAAAAATTATATTTTTCCGGAAGGCCTCAGGTTTCGCAAGTCTACTTCATACACCGATAACTCTAAGTTCAACTTCGGCAGGCGCTGAAGTTTCTCATAAAAAGTTTTCTTTTTTTCCACATTCTAATTCTGATAATTAGGATCGTTGAATTCTCAAGTTTAGAGGTTGTGGCATTCCAGTATGAAGCTATGTTTTGTGAGACATAATAGTTAAAGATGATGGCATCATAGATGAAGTGTAATGCTTATAAGGTGAAATAGGAAGTTACTCAGAATAAGTTAGAATCATGGAAGAAAATTGAATAGTTGACACATTACTGGAAAAGGTTGATCACACTGAAAATTGTTGAAGGTCGTGATAAGAGAATATTATAGAGGGATGGAGAAAGGAAAATAAGGGAACTTTTTAAGAAGGGAAGTAGGACAAACATGTGCAGCGGAGGAATCAAATAGTGTAAGGCAAAGGATGTTTTGAAGTTGTTTAGAGGTCCTTTAAAAGACAACGTCTTTCGTTCAATGTTTTCAAGACCATTTCAAACCCTGCTTCTTGATTGAATGTCTCTTATAAATACAAATGTGGCCGGTAAAGCCTTTCAATTTTACAAGGGGTGTGGTTGAGTGTTGCTGTTTAATGGAATCACAAGACACCTTTGCCCTGGCGACCAGCGGAAGAAACCCCCATTGGGAAAAATCAAGGGACTGTAATTAAGATCGGGTGGGCGAGTGAAAGGTGCTCCTTCGGGATGATTAAATTGAGGGGTAGAATAGCTTGTGGGAGTAGGGGTGGTTCAAAGGGGCAAAGGGTTGGGATTTTGGGCTGGGTTGTATGGCTAAAGGTGGTAGGGCTAAAGGCAAGATAGAAAGGAGAGGAAAGGAATGACAGGGAAAGTGAATCACCTTGTCAGCGAAATCATTTGGAAGTCGTAAAAAGTAGGGAGTAGTGACCTGACCGGTTAGAAAAAGCATCTGTAAAAATATTAAGGAGTGAACAAACGATGTGGTGTACGGGTAAAGCCGAAATGAAATTGGTCCTATTCCAATTAAAAATACCTTTTGGATGGTCCCTGAAAGATATTACACAACTTCGTGGCATTATAATAAACTTATCTCTTTAAAGCTGTTAAAATATGTATATCATACCTTATGCTATTTCATAACTCGGCTCCATATACATTACAACATAATTCATCCTGCAGAACAAATACTAGCATCTTGAAAGCCATCTTTAAAAGTATATATCAATTATTATTTTTAATTGCATAAAAATATATACATATATATATAATTTTTTCATGTTTCGTTCACCGTTATTGTCGGACGAGTTTGTATACTGTATTGTAAGACGTTTTACGTTAAAAATATTTTTTCACCTTCCATCTCGCCTACCGAACATTTTCGTCACATCCTAATTTCTTCAAACAATTTCCTTATAACCATGGAATGCTCAGGTAGTTTTTTTTCGATTTCCTCTTTGGTACGTCTCATTTTCTGCACACAAGATCAGATTTGCATTGCAACGATAACCTGTGGAAATGTGGATTAGGGAGCCCAAGAATGCTCCTTTTGTAATAGGCAAATGGAGCAAAATGAAAGGAGCTTTTTCCAGGAAACTTCAGACTTGGCTGAACGTGGATTTCCGGATCAAGGATTGGGAGACAATGGGTGTTCCCTGCGCGTGTAGTAGCCTCTCGTGAAGAGTAAGAAAAGAAAGAAAGTAGTAAAGAAAATAAAAAGAAGTAAAGAGGGCTGTAGTTGGAGGGTTGAGCGGAGAAGAGGGGGGCTGGCGGGGGAGGCAGGAGGCAGGGAGAAGATGAGATCGGACAAAGTGGCGAAAAGTCGCCGCGCGAATGCTGGGAGGGATTCGTTAGTTGCCGAAGCTCTCAGAAGGGGAGACCTTATTATGTTAAGGTACGCGGCAGGGTATGTATGTGCTCGAGTGGATTGTTGGATGGCGATAAAGAAAGGGAGCCTGGAGGTCGTTTGAGGGAGGGAGGGAAACTATTGGGGATGGTGGTGATGGGGTGAAATCGGTCATTGGTTTGGGAACGGTTACTCGAACAGGAAAGGATCGAGCGCCCATTATCCATTGTGTCCTCTCCGCCTCTCTGAGTTAAAGATATTAGCACCACACAACACCAAGTCATGTGGCTGTCGTAAGACTGCCACCTTATAACCGACCACTTCTGCGCTGAAACTATAGGTCATGTGATCGCCATGTAATATTTTAATAACTCTTTAAATACTTATGAACTGAAAAATGATTCGTATTCATGTTGCTACTTCGCGTTTGTTTTCATTTTTAGATCAATGGCCTGACAGTTGCAAGTATTTTTCCTAATTTTATCACTACTTCCCGATTGTTTTTGGTTGATGGTGAAAGAGTGCGACTGTCGTTAAACCTAGTTGCTACGGATATAAACGATTGCATAATGCCATAAATCTCGTTAGCGGGCCATACGACATCATCATCAACAGATGGTCAAGGTAGAACCATATATGTATTGGAGATCTATTATTATGAGTTTCTACGTATTAGCTATCCGTTGAAGATTGCAACAAACCATGTTACAACAACATATAGGATGGTTTTGATGTGTCTTTATTGAATGTCCTGTTCTGTTTGAACATCCCGTTCGTTTGGTAAATCTTCCTTTTGTTATATACGATATAGCTCTCCCTAACAACATTCCAAAAGTAACTCATAGAAGTCTTATTTTACCTAAATATTGCGGACGTCTGAAAACATGCAGATTTTCTGTCAATTTCAAAATATATATTATCTAAATTTCATATAATTATTTGATACAAAGTTGGAAGAACTGTATCTGACTCATGGTTTATAAAGATACCTGTATGCCACCGAGTTCCTTATTATTAATTTTTACTTGTAAAAACAGACACAGCATGTAAAAAAATTATGAAGACTTTTCAGAATGTAAAAGCAAAATTTAAATATCCAATATTAGTGAAATTATGCTTTCAAAATTATTTTTTTTGATATTTTTTAGTTTAAATTTTATATTATTATAAAGTTGGTAGGAATCCTATTTTTGGGGGGATTATTTTTTCTCCAAGATTTCAGAACCATGATACCATGATAATTGTGCCAGTAACAAGCTATTGTGGAGTTACAATTTTAGTTACAATTTTGTGATTGAACATAATAGCTTTCCTTCGCATACGGTAGTTTACAGAGTAAACTCGTTTCATATTTTGTAAAACCAAGGTTTTCCGGAGTCAAGAATTTTTGAAAAACTATTAAGTTTTATTTATTATGAGGATTTGGTCATTTAAAATAGTATTTTTGCTAATTCACGCGTTAAAAGAGCAAGCCAATATAGCAAAAACCATATTTTAAAATAATATTTAAAAAATATCAGCTTTAACAGGTTTTTTCATCAAGAAACGATTAAAAGTAAAAATAATTATTCAATGATTCTTGTATTTGCAATTCATTTCCGAAGCATTCAATGTGCTACCGCCTATGCTAAAAGGATTGGAAGAAGTTGTAAAATTGTTGAACAATATTTTTTTAATAGTTAAAGGAAGTCACCTATAGTCTCATGGCAAGTTCGTATTTATTGTGTCTCAGCAAATATGGATGGATTTTTTTCTCGGAGACACAATATAGGCATGTATATGACTATTATCTGTATTTATTACTATCGGTTGATTATGCGCTCCATATAAGCCTCCTTTGAGGTCATAAAATTGGTGTCTATAAACATTTACGGTCAAAAATGTGCCGTAACATTGACCCCAAAATATTTATGTCTTTTGTTGTGCGGTTACGACCACAGGAGGAAAGTGTGTAACTAGAGACTCACGGCACAGGCACTATATATCTTTTCACAGAAATTACATTTTCCCAGTTGTACTTAGCAGAAATAAGAGAATGCGTATTTTATTTAGAAAACTGCTAAATTTAGGCTTTATGACAGAGGAGAACTTATAACACCACGGAAGGTATTTTTTGACCTGCATAACATGTGTTTTGACGTACCTACCTATTCTTTTCATTCCCATGATTTACCGAAATAACTCTTATTTTTTTCTTTTTACTCTGTTTTTTTTAAATTACGCACAGTTTATGCATACTACGTTCTGAAATCATGCAATGCTAACATAGAGCGGTGTAAAGTGCAGAGAAAGCAAATGAGACAGAAAAACGTTCATGGAATAAATCACCACCTTTAAAATTAGATTTGTACCACTCAGACCTATCTTTAGCGTTTTCTTCGTAACCCATTCCAAGTTGTCACAATTCTTAAAAATTATTTCCTTTCCTATTCTTTAAATTAAAAATTTTGGTTTTTGGAATACTTGAATAATGGTGTTATTTTGTATATTTTAAAAATAAATATAATTCAGAGCCATTGCTGAAAAATACGTGCTCTTTAATAATGTAGTACTTGTAATAACATAGTATGATACGTGTGACTCAAGAATATGTCCCATCACAACTTGTGATTAATGAGTTCCTATGGATTCGCGAGGCGAAGCAAAGAGAAAAGCTCAAACGTGGGCATTGAGGCGCACTCCTCGGAGCGATGGATATATTCGCGAGTTGAGGACGCCGAGTCGCTTGTCTCTCAGTGCACGCGCGTGGCTGATTACCTTATTGGAATCCAGGGCCGTAACTTAAGTCGGAGACAGCTCATTTTCGCAGTCGGGAATTTGGTATTTTTTTATATGAGTGTGGGGGGGGGGCGTTTTTATTTGTCCCAGGGGCCTCGGTGCCGCTGTTTCGATTCCCGCATTGTTATCGCCCCCGTCGCCAGGCACCCGATCACCCTCCCGCCCCCACCCTCTCTCTCTCCCTCCCGCAGCACCCGCGGCAGCGTCGTCGTGATACCTCCCTCGCGCTGGCATTCGCACCCCTTGCCTCCGCGTGGCGCAACGTCGTGACCTCTCCACTGTGTTGACAGCCGCTCTTTTTATTGGCCGGGCGCGGGTGAGGTACCCCTTCCCCGGGATCGGAGGAATGCTTCCGTGGACTTACAAAATCCGAGGATCCAGTAGGATAGGGGCTTAATGTGCTCTTG
This sequence comes from Calopteryx splendens, assembly GCA_002093875.1. NCBI lineage: Eukaryota > Metazoa > Arthropoda > Insecta > Odonata > Calopterygidae > Calopteryx > Calopteryx splendens. The sequence goes on from LYUA01002553.1 coordinate 106,048, forward strand.
CCGAACAATGAGGAAATGGCCAAAAGGAAAAGATTCAAAAAGAGGTGAAATTCCATATCAGTTGGGTCTTATATTGGATATTCATCAGGGGTTTGGGACCCAGCGCTGAAATGTTAAGTGAAAGAATCGAAGAAAATACGAGAAAATTGATAAAGAATTATTAATAACGAAGGTGTCACACCACTATGGGAAAAAGTTAAAAGACATCCAACTGCAGACTTCGTTATTGCATCTAAAGTTATCATGCTGGAAATAATTTGAAAATATTTGACTTAAAAAAACAAATAGTGCCATATTTACATTGTACCCTAAGATGAACATTATGGTGGGGTTTCAGGTCGCCACCCTCATCATGCGCATTCAATATAAGCGCATTTGCTATAAATAATAAGGATTTCAATTATAATTAAGATTTTTGTGGGAATTGTAAGTATCATGCCGCACTCCTATTCCTCCTCTTTCATAATTCGGTTAGTCTGAGCCACCCGTGTGGGGTTACTGTGGGGCCTTAGAAAGTCTCCAGAAGTCACGAATTAAGTCAATAGTCTTGTACCTTTCCATTTGTCTTAGGCACTATTCCTAGAGTTTTTGTGTTCTGAGGAACTTCACTCACATTATCCTAAATATTGACTTTATTCTTCCTGTCATAGTCATATTTTTTGTTACTGATGGGAATAAAATATCATGCATCAATAAATACAATACAATATCAACAATAAAAGAACTATTATTCCCTCACATTATTTGCAATCGCAACTGTAGAAATAAGCTAACACTTTATACCAAAATAATAATGCACTTACTTTTCATCATTTTAGCGTTACACCTTTAAATTCCCGAACGGCTGGTGATTTATCATTTTATTCCATTAGCCCATACGAATACTTAAGGGATCATATATACATGCGAAATAGGATCTGCGTTTAGCCTTTTTTTGCGGAGCAATTTTCGAACTCTGAAGAGCATCCCGAAATATTAAAGGCGGAGAATTGCGACGTTACTTTTATTTGTTGCTTTAAGAGATCACAAAGAATTAAATAAATCGATGTGCCGTTTATATCGAAGGTTCGTGTTTCGACATGCATCTTCCTCTGGCTTTAAAATAAGCAGTGCAGAGAAGCGTCAGTAGTCACTACTATTACTCTCTCTTTCACCTCGCTAAGTCAATTCCTCTGGCTCCATGATCAACTTCCAGTTTAAATGTATAATTAGTTCATGCTGAAATGTTGTTTAGTTATTATTTTTTTTATTAAATGCTCCAAAGTTTATAGAAATTTTAACTTCATGAAGCCATAAAATTTATCATACGGGCATAATTTTACCTTTAATTTGGGAGTCTGACTAACCTTCTTCATAGTGTTCCGAGGGACGCTAAAGTTATGTCGATAAATATTGTGTATCATACTGAGGCTAGGAAGGCTTGTATCAACGATTAGGCTCTCGTGCCTCTAGCATTGAGTCTTAAGTCCACCTTAGATCTCTGTGTGGAAAGATGAGATGGCCAGCGAGTACCCACTTCCATTGTTGGGTAATTAGGGTGGAAGCAGTTTAGAATGCTTGAGAGAGAAGTACATGAAACACGGGCTTCTCTCACTTGGAGGACCTCCCTCTTCAATGTTATATTTAACCCCTTAACATTGCCAATATTTGATGCATTAAAAAGGTGTTTATCTTGTCTCTAATCTGAAATGCTCTACGTTAATACCGAGATCAACCAACCAAAGTTTGCGCCCTTTTTCTTGCGAAAGTACCCAATGCGTGTTGATGGAAGTCGCTTGCAGGATTTAAATTTTGACCGCATTTAAGTTATTTCATGCAGAAACGCTGGGCTTCTTATTACTGGATTCTGTTTGCATGGGTATGAAAGAGTTTCTTTTATCGTTAAATATACAATCAGTTTTTGCGCAACGTTTATCTTTTATGTGAGGGTACATTCCGCGGACGCCTTGGATGAGCTCGTGGTTTGAACAGATCTTTGTTCAAACCTTTGCTTTTTTTGTTGTTTTATACCCTCTTTCCACCATCTCTTTCCTAATTCTCTAAAGTCTTCTTATTCTCAAGCCATGGTATTTGTTTTTCCTACAAAAAAGTGGGTCAATAGAGAATTTTACTGTCCAGAGCGTATTGCGACTCAGGGGCAAATTGTCGTTTGTTTCAATTCGGATAGTAAGATCAACACCTTTTCTCAGTACTCGGTATATCGTTGTTACTTACTTATTGTTGAAATTTATCCTGATTTCATTGCACCGGTGCTTTCATTTCCATTTGTCAAATAACTCTATCAAAGTAATATTTATTGGACTTCATCACTGCAGTCACACGAATACATTAAAATTTGGTCTTTTTATCTCAAACGTCGAGTACATCATTGTTACCTCGTTTACTTACTTTGGTTAATTATTTAATACCTACCCTAATAAGCGTAATGAAAATTTTAAAATTAAGATTTTTTTCTATTTTAAGATCAATAGCTCCAAAAACTATTTCGGTTTAATGGCAGCATGTTTTTTAAAGATGCCCAAGTTTTAATAATTATATAATATAAGAGATAACAAAAATAAATTTCAGAATCCGAGGAAAAACTTCTTATTAAGTTTACTAGACTCTTAAAAAAAATCGTTTTGAAATAGCAAGTGAGAATTCATAAAATGATTTTTATTAAAATTATCATAAAATAAAATTTAACCCATAATTTGTATTCAATAAATGGTGTTTTAATCTTCTACATATCTAAATTTCAGATTTAACCTCTAAAAATAATATTTTCTCAATCTTTGTATGCTGATGTTGATAAATGGGAAATCATTGGATTTTTCCCACAGGTAAATCTATTTTTAGTAACGGCTTTTTTTTAATTATTAGCTCCGAGGATATAATGAGTTGATTACTTTAAAAAAACACATGTTATTATTCCTGTATTTCTTCTCAAATTCGATTTTGTGTAGGCACTTTGTCGATTATTAAATATTTTTTTTTATTTTTAGGAGGAGAAATAATTGGTTGTATTCATATTACTGGAACTGGTTTATTTCGTATATCTTATAGGACTAGTCATTATATTTACTTTTTTATAACATTCACTATAATGGAAAAGCCAGTCAACCTAGTTCGACAGAATAATTTGAAAGAATTCATGGCCTTTGGGGAAATTACGAGAAAGAATAACAGTACACTAAGAAAATATTCATTGCAGAATTTCAGCAATTAGTGGATAACTCGTGGAAATCATAGCAATAAATTTTGAATTTCCTTGAATAAAAGATAAGTATGAAAAAGAAGTGCCGATATTTTGCTGTAATTTCATAATCCCACTCTATGTAAGGATCATTTAACGCTATTTCATCTACAAAAATGCATT
>LYUA01002553.1:116959-129630 GCA_002093875.1 Calopteryx splendens
AACACCTTTCAAATTACCTGACCATTGACCTCTCCTCCACTTTTCCAATGCCATGGGATCCGTGGTCTCTTCCGGCCAAGCATCACACTCTCGTGATACTGAGCCCTCCGCTTGAATCTAATATCGCACGAAACTTGATCTTGTATGAGATTATGTTTATCAACTAGAAATGCTATATTTGACCGTGTGTTATATAACCAGAGTGCATATTAACGTGTATAATTTCCATGATCGTTAATTTCATGAAGAGTGCCATTCTAGTTTTGCATTAGGTCTCCAATAGTGAAATAGCTGAAAATTCCCTTTACCTCTTTAATCAACAGCCGAAATTCACCTTACTTATCAGAGAAATATTTATAAAAATTTCAGTAATTCCAGTCTTAATCTGGATACTAAATTTTTCAGGCATACTTTCAATTATCGTTTGAATAAATCAAGGCTTACTCCACCCACAATAGAAAACAATCAAATAGTATGTGTGTGGATATTTGCTCAGAAATAAGATTTAAGTGTTCCTACGTCATTATAAAATCGATCTTTAAATTGCCATGATTTTTAAAATGTGGAACCTTTTATTCATCTGTAGAGTAAAATACAGGTTTTGATGCGAGTTAATACATGCTACTTGTAAATTTTTTTTTTAAATATGCATGGCCTGTTTTTGGGCCTAATACGGTTATTGGTTCAATTTGCGCTATTTATTTCAATATCTTGTATAAATATCATAATTTTAATCTCGAAATTTCGAATCCATTTCAACTACGTCACAGTAGAGTACACTAATTTTTATTGAATGCCAATGTGGTCGCTGCTAAGAAAAATGCTAATTTCAAACCTTTCGATGAATTAATGTCAAATAAAATATTTTTGTTAATTATTTACGTACACGGTGCATATTTATAACGCCAGGTGTAGTTCGCAGTTGCGGTCGCAACGCATCTTCCGCTTTGAGTACTCAATAATAGTTCGAGTGACACCTTTCTTCCGTAAAATATTTCATACTTTCCGTCTTTCTTGCTTTTCCAAACTTTTTCCCGGTTTACCCAGGCATGTCCACGGCTGACTACATTGTTGAAGATGAGGATGTTTTCATGGTACACCTACTCAGAAAATGTTCAACTTTTCGAAAGCATTCAAAATTTTCACTCAACAAATCCTCACACCTTTCACATTTGGCCCAATTTGCATTATATTTTGATTAAATATTCATTGGGAAGTATTTTTTACCTTGAATGATGTAGATATCCACACATTGCTCTTAATAAAAAAACACATCTGAATAAATTTCAATATATCAAATTTTCATGAAAATCTCTCGTTATTTTAAAAATCTTGTAAAAGTAGTTTCTTGTACTAATAAGTTAAAAATGCATACATTTTGTTAATCAATTCTTTTTGATGCTTTGTGACCCCAGAATAACATTTTGTCTAAGTTCATTAATATGATGTGAGATGCAAATTAATTTCTTGATCTTGATCTTTCTTGATTTTTTCCTAATGTTTTACAATAATTATAGATAGTATAAGTGTTATTATTTAAAATTCTTTATATTTTTTAGAAATTCAAACAACTCCAAAATATTAAGTAGCAACTTCACTATGAGAATTAATGCGGAATGTGTATTAGGTAGAGAAGTTGAGAAAAGTATGTTGACATTTTCATGTAAATCTAAGAATAGTATTTTAGAGAAATTTCAATATAATGAATGAACATATAGGTAGGGAGATTTTGAGAAGTTGCTTTGAAGAGGGATATAAAAACTAAGTTGGAAGTTGGATAGCTCAGTATCTTTTAGAAAAATTAAAGAGAAAAGCAAGTGGGTTGGTGGAACTAATCCCATGAATGATGAGACATGTGATGGCAGAAATATTGTTACATTCACAAAGGTTATTACATATGAAGCACCTGGTACCCATTAAAGTGATAATTTTGGCATGTTTTTGGTTCAATACCTTAGTTTTATTAGAACTTGATTTGATCTAAGAAAGAGCGAGTATTTTAAGCAATAAATGTCTGGAATTTTCCCTCTCTTATTTTATCTAGATAGACTAACAGGATGATATATTATGGGGCCCTAAATATTTTCTCAGAGTCAGTGGTCAACTTGTGAGTTTTTTTGTAATTTTAAAATTGTATTTAGGTAGGAATTACCCCCTTCGAATGGTGGGTTATAAGGTACCATACTTATAAATGTAGATGTAAAAGTCATATTCTCGTTAATTTTCATTTGTCTGAGAGGGATATCATTCCTGTCAAAATTATCTATAAATAGTGGTTTTCTTTTGGCTACGTTTAATTCCTTCATCAGCAATCTCACCGATCAAACCCGCGTGCTTGCCACATATGCTAAACGTGCTCCATTGGATGCAAAATAGCTCTTCTATACCTTGTCATTAAATTTCTTTTGCTCGCTATATATATCTTTAAGAAGGAGAGACATATTGTCTATGCGAGTGGCCCAAAGACGAAGTTAAGATTAATTATCCGGTACAAGTTTTGTCTTTTGGCGTAATAATACCCATATACGGCTCATTTTTTTGGGAGTGACGCTAAATTCCGTTCATCGCCAAATTAAGAAAAGCTGAAACGTGACAGTTTTGGTGACATATGGGCGGAACTTCACACCGTGTGTGTTTGAAATCACGACGGATGTACCGTTCGAGGAGGTGGCGAGATTTCGAGTGTCACCGGTGGGGCAGAGGAGGGAGGACGATTTGCACAATTTGCTTGTAATATTTCATTACTCAACGAGTGAATTCTTATTCTCGAAGGTTAAATACTCTTAACTTTAATGCCCATGAAATACTTCAATTTTAACGATGTTCATCCTGCAGCGATTTAATGAAACAATAGTGGACTTTTACACAACGTTTAGCATTCCAACTATGGTTTTGACACGATGTATTAATTAGAAAAACATTGCGTGTCAAAGTCATGGTGGGAATGCTAAGGCTTGCGTGAAATTTAACCGTTTACTTCGTTCTTTCGAGGCGAACAATAGCCATTTCAACACTTTCACTTACTTAATATGAAAAATTAGTTTAGAATTAAAGGTTTTTTGTACTACTCAGCCAGGCATGTAATTTCTCTAATGTTACCAAATAATTTTGAGGTAAATTTATCCTCTCAGAAAGGAAATTTCTCGCAAATTTGACGTAGTAATATTTATGTTTGAACCGCGAAAACGTAAAATGCGTCACTCGTTGGATTACTTTTGAAACTTTTGGCTCTGCCCTCTACCTTCTCTTCCTTCTTATTTTTTTGTATCGTTATGCAGGCAATCGTGTATCTCGAGGCCCTAGTATGGTAGTGATTATAGTAGAGTCGCTATACCGCAGTCCCGTAAAACTTGAAGATGCTTCTTCTCGACAAACGATGTCCGCCAAGCAGCGCATTTCATAAACCATTCCGTTATTCCTGCTCTTTGTTGCAAAAGGATTCCAGTGCATTCATCAAAACATCATATGGTGTTTGAGACTGCAACCAGCCGCGTTCCTTGGCCATGGCTGTAATTCTCTTGAGCGTTGAAGCAATTAGCTTCCAGAGCTCTCCAAAGAAGCGGTTTACGGGGCACCAATCCTCTTCCGAATCATTCCCACACGATGATTAATGTCCATCCCCGAGACCAGGTGACGCGGATTCTCTCGCCTGGAATGATGCCCATACTTCAGGGCTCCGATGGCAAATGGAAGAAGGCTACCCGATGATTGACGCCTCACGGCGAGGGGAGCATTCGGGAGAGTGGGCTACCGGAAACATCGATTGGCCTCATTTAGCCCACTCTGCTCCGGCGAAAGTAATAAATCTGGAAAGCGGGTATCTCGATTCTTTAATTTAATTGTCGTTATATAGAGCTAACAAATTACAATTCAGTGGAAAAATGAAGATTTACCTAATTCGCAGATACAACTAATAACTGCCGAGAGTATCAGACTGAGTGAGAATCAGAGAAGAAAGTGATATAAATTAGTAATTGAATGTAACTCTTAAAAAATGAATATAAAATTAATGATAATTTACAAGGTGGCAAATGAAGTATTATCTTCTTGAAAGAGTGGGAGAAGAGTGTGGCCTATCAAGGATATTTACTAGATTTTGAGGAAAACTAACAGGACAGTTTCTTAGAAAGATACTTTACTGAAAAAAATAACTTGAGGGTTAAATGAAGGTAAATATTGAAGAGGAATATGAAGGCCGAAAAAAAGGCAATGAAATATGTAAAAGCCAGAACTATGAAGGAATGAAAAAAATTGACGGGGAAAATGATAATATTAAGTGTTTCCAAAATTCAGCTCTCTGACCCATAATAATTAATGCTTCAAAGATGGAATATTTTAATAAATTAAATTTAGGTGAAAAAATAGAACATGACGAGACTGATTTGCATTAGAGCATCAGTTATAAAGGAGGGTGACATAGCAAAGGATATGTCTGTCTTCATTTTCCATTCTACGAAACGAATTGGGCAGATTTTTTTCCACATAGTTCAATTCCGTTGCGCGACCGAGCCAATTTCTCTTGGAATTTCTCTTTTTTAGCGCTTTCCCTCACCTTCTAATCAAACCCCGTACGGCAAGGTGCCGCTCTGATTCGGGGGTAGCAGATGGCGCTCCGGACATAGCAACGCCAGTAACGTGGACGCTTTCGGGAACGTTGAGGTGCCAGCCACTACTTTCTCCCAGAGTGAGCTCTTCTAATTGACTTTGGCCTATTAATAGATCCAAATATCTTTTCGGGGCCGAGAGGGAGAGAGGCGAAGGTCCCCCGAATCCTGACCTACGGTGCACTCATCAGTGGGAAAGTTGGAAGGTTGAAAACTGGTCGGAAAAACTCCTGATCGCCCCCGCACAGCGTTGTGTAGACATTGTGGTCTTGCACATTTTTACCACACGAATCCTCAATAGCCTCCTTGCTGCTCCTGCCTGCTTGTTTCAAGGGCTCATCCTTCTCTTTCTTATGCATTAGCTTTATAATAAAAATGTTTTATGAATATAATATGTCATAATTTTATTTCTGTGCTAAATCTCTTTCAGTGCCACGCAATTCAGGGGCGGGTTTCAATGTTGAGTTTCGACTGTTACCCCTGGGATATCTTAACAAATTTCATTACTAGAGCCGCATTATCACAACAAATGGCCCATTATAAGTAAAAATCGTCAGACATAAATATATTTAAGCCTTGTGATCTGGGTGCGTCTAATTCTAAGTCACACCCAGGTGGGCCTCGACCAGGGTGTGTTAAAGAGAACCTCGGTATTTTAATATCCGTGGCGTTTGAGGTGCTAGTAAAGGGAATGGCAAGTGATACAAAAGACTAAGGTTACAATTTTGTAGGTGGTCTTTATTTCGTTCTAATAAGGTAGCATGAGAGTAAATATTTTGTATTATAACGAATACTCAAATCTTATTTTATTCTGAATTTCCTATCTTTAATGGTAAGATGTATAATACTGATGATTCTCATATCTCATGTGTGAATTTCACGCGCCGTTGGGCTTACGTTAGTACTGGGTGAGCCCTGCACTCACCTACCATACCGACCTTCGGGTTGATTACTTTGATTTTATCATGTTCATCAATCCTTCTAAGAGGGCTGTTTAAGAAAGAATTAATCATAATTTTTTGTATTCGCTTACTTTATTGTGCAAAAATGGTAAATATTCATTCATTTCCACTGATCGTTCTTCAAGAAGGGAAAGTTTTTATGCTCCAGAACTTTCGCCTACCTTGTAAACTTCCACCTATGGTCCAGAAATTTGAGTTATTAATGTAAAATAAATCGACTAAAACTGCATCCAAAGATTTATGAACACTGCTCATGATGATTCAAAACAGTTTCTACGCACAAACTTTAATAATTGGCCGCATATCTCTTTACCGGACGTTTCATCTTCTCGTAGTATGTTTTTAATTGCCGAGATGATCTCACGGCGTTGGTTTGGGTGATATGTAAATAAAAGAGGGAGTTTCAATAAAGAGCTATTTAGGTTGATTACTGTGATTTTTTATTGCATTTATGGCAGTCGTTACAAGTTGAAGGATATTCACTTCGCATACGGCAACCATGGAGGATGGAGGTATATGTATTGTTAAAAAATTATGATATTTATTCATTGAATAGCTCCCGTAATGAAAAGTTAATTGAAGAATGTTTTAAGATTGATTTCTTACCTATAATTTTTAAACTTTGCAAATTATATTTTTCCTCTTGCGAGAGCTGCAACCCGTCATCTCTGTGTGGTACATCATTTGATATCGCTGCATTCGTGGTAAATTATGCCCTTAACTTACTCTGTGATTAATAGTAGGGACCTTATACTTTCTTGAGGCATTCCACATTTTGCATCTGGCTCTTTTGAGCTAATACCATTAGTGACTATTTTGGTATTTACCATAAGAGAGGAATGTCGTAACTCAGTACCTCAATCACCTTCCTCAGAAATGCCATGGTTAAAAGTAATAAATTAATTAAACTGCCTCTGGGTAACTGACAGACACTGTATTCCCTCTTCTGATGAACGGGTGATTCCCATGCTCCAATGGGAAGACTATTTTGAACTCTTCAAGGGGAAGCATTACGCATACGTATCCTATTCGTGCAACAACGAAAAGCAATCTGCTCTTCGTTTTAATAATTTCCGCACCAGGAGCTGATATCGTGGATGACGGTCAAAGTGAACTGCAATTTTAAGCAAAAGCACCGATCTGAGGGTAATAGAGAATTAAGGGCTAAGAAAGGCTTTTACCCATCTCAACATCTGGAATGTGTAACGTAGTCTTAAATCCTAATGATTTACCCGATAAGAGACGTCGAGGCACTTGAAGTTAAACAGCCGACTAGGCCGACGTATCTCATTAATGAAGCGGATATCCCTGATTTATTTACAGATATACTTCTCGTGGTGAGTTGAAATCATGGACATTATCGGCTTTCGAGAACTCTTAATCTCTTCCCGGGAGCTTTAACGAATGGAAGGTTGTGCCATGAGATGATACGAGGGAGCCCGGTTCTTAAGACCTCACACCATGTCACGGGGTACTGCATAGACTATTGGAGAAGATAGAGATGTCTAGGGCCTTAGCTCTTCAGTGCCTGCGTGGGCCTTTGAGCCGGGAGCAACGTCACAGGCGCCTTCAGGAATGAACGCAGGATGTAGTTGGCTCACGCCTTGCAAGGGGGGAATGAGTGGTGTGGGTCGAAAATGGGTAATTGTGGAGTATTTTTTTAATGAAGAAGATAAGCTTACAATTCGATCGTTATTTTCGCAAGGCTACGGAATTGGAAAGTTAATGATCAAGTCTTTTATCCCATCGGTACTGTTTTCTTATATATTTTTATCTTTGATTCATATTTATTATTCAGATGTCCCGTTTAATGAGTAAAAACTTTCTAAGGACACTTTAGCGTTTTTCATCCATATTATTCGATGCAAGCCCCTTAGACGAAAAATGTATGGTATAGATGAATTACGAGTTGTGATGCATAATTAGGAAAGCAGAAGTAGTGAAAACGTTGAGCCCTTGCATTCCATTGAGAAAGATAAAATAATTCTTTCGAGAATTCAATTAGCTCTAGTAGCAACTTTTAGCTGGGCCCCAAATTTATGCTTAGAATAAAATCTGAAGGAAGCAAGGAACTTGCGACGCGAAAGCAAAATGTACGTAGATACATTGAACTGCATTACATTTTATGAATGTAAGTTCATGTTAAAAGCTAGATCTCTTTTGTAGGCAAGAAATGGTGACAAATAAAATTAATGTTCCTACATACCTAGTGAAAAACTGAGATATAGTGTCCTATTCTCATAAAATTCTGTATCTTTTTCAATTTCCTCTATTTGCGATTATGTACGATTTGACTTAACCGCAACTTTTTAATTCTATTATGGATAATAAAATTTAAAATTATAACATTAAATCGGAGAAGACAATTATATGACGCAAGTATTGCAAAGATATGAGTGTTAATAAGCACAGTGTGACAAAATCTGTAAAAGATTATTTAATAATTGATAATTACTTGACTTAATTAAAATGAAACACAGTTGCATAGTATTAATATAATATACTTCTAAGATAGTGAACTCAACTTTTAGTACTCGTAAAACATTACGGAAAAATATATGTGTAAAATAGGTTATCTTGAAATGTATTTGGCTTTTGCATTTTTCCGTTTGAAAACTGACTTTTGCATTTCATTTTAAGTATTTTCACGGTATAAACTGACCTTTAAAAGTTGTCATGGTTTGTTAATTCCACTGCAGTCAATATATTACCGAATTAAGCTTATTTGGGAACTATCTTCATCAAAATAAAAATGAATTTACAACTTGTTTTAGATAAACTTTGTCATTGTCATGGCCATTTCTTCACAGAGGCGTGCTTGGAATCAATCTCAGTCAATTAAAAAACATAATCCAACTTATAACATTGTAAAGGTCCCCATTTTATTAAACTTACTTTTATGTTTGCGTCATTGCCACGGCTACTGAATGTAGCAACAGCGAAAAAAAACTGGGGGTTCAGAAATAAGAAATCGATTTGTTGCAATTTTTGCTGAAATAGTTTACCAAATAATTGTCTAATAAAAACTTCAACAACAAAAATTTAGAGGGGCTAATGAGTATAAGTTTTATTTGACGGTGGTGCAGATGAAAGATTATAGGTATAGCTTTATGTTATTGCCTTCCTCTATTTACTAGGATTGTTCTTGACCTGCCTTTCCTTCCAGGGCGGTATTCTGTGGGGGGCAGGTCATATATACGCAACGAATTGGGAACAGGGGCGGTGAGGGGCAAAGGGGTGATAAAACATTTCTGCTCTCTCATTTAGACGCTCACTCGACGCACCCGTTGTGTTTTACAACCCTTGGGGGGTAACTCTTCTTACGCTCTGCTACTCTCCTTGTCCTAGTCACAAGCACCTGTCCACAGCACCCCTCGCCACAATTCAGCCACCCTTCCCAACCGACCGCACTCCCAAATGGATCCCTTAGTAGTGCCCGGTTGGTTTTGATCCATAATGTTGTAATAATTTAACCATGGTAAACAATTACTGATTCAATCTTTTCACTGATCATTTTTATAACCCATACACAACAGTTTTATTTTAAAGGAGGGATATGGTGGATTATTAAAAAGTTTCGTCGATTGAAATTGCACTTTTTCCGTTAAAAGCACGGGTGAAATCTTAAGTTTGTGCGAAAAGATGGGTGGTGTACAATAAATGCTCCGTAGGTGAATATACTTTACTTTCCTTGCTCGAGAGGATCTTAACCTGCCCTTCCCCTTCGAATTACTCTCCCCTCTTCTGGCCGCGACACGTGTGCACAGCGGCTTGAGCCCTGCGGAAAAAATGCCACCTGAGTCGATGAGAAGTCCAGGTTATATAAACAATTTTTACTAAAGGACGATTAGTCTACCTCCTTTTCAGATCATATGACTGCAAGCAGGAATTGCTGACCTATAATCCTCTCCTTATGCTTCGCGGATACCTCTTCACATCCAACCTCGCCTTCTGTTATTCTGTCATATCGCCTACCGCTTCTCAGAATGGATACTGTCGCAGTAATTTAATAGATGCTATACTTTCATTACATTACGCAATATTTACATGACTTCTTATGGGAACAAACTGCTTATAAATGGCTCTGAAGTTGTAGAGGAAAAATATTTCGTAATGGAAGAAGCTCCTGAATCCAGGAAGAAGGATTTCAAAATATTTCATGAAGAACAATGAAAAAGTTTCGTGGGCCGATGCGATAGGAGACTTGTTTAGCTGGATGCATCTCGCTATGGCTCCATTAATTTCCTCTCATTCAGGCTTCTAGAAAGAGTCAAATGGCGATTTTGAGTTTAGCTTACGGGGAAATGTCACCATAAAGGATGTTTTATTAGAGATGATTTATTGAGATAATTAAATACATTGATTGTATTATGGCAGTGCGCATAAACATGCACCGGCCAAGTTTGGTCAAAATTTTAAATAAAGCATAAAGATATATTTTTGAACCCGAAACAATCAGTGTTGTATTTTAACTAAAAGTATGCCAATTAACCTTGAGTACATTGTAACCTTTGAAACGCGACATAATGGATAGGATAATTGCAATATTAATGAATTCGCGATATTTCATTTATAGGTCACAAATACATCGTGTCCTGAATATTTTATTGATGGATATTTTATAGATACAAAAAATGTGTTAGGACAAGAGTAAACGACTAAATACCTTTTACAAAAATTATTTAATGCAATATTGTTTTAAATTAATGGCTGCTATAGTATTTTAAGTTTAAAAGCTTCGGTCGTTGTATGCTTGCAAGTATTGAAAAATTACAAAATGGGAATCAGTGTACCAAAATAATTTAGAATATATTTTAAAGCCTGAAAAGACTAAAAGAAGGTTTTCGTTTCAGACATTATTTTCAAATTGTCACACTGCATACATCAGGCCATGTGTGAAAGATTTCTCATTTTCCATTGACATGCTGTATGTTGCAACCAGTAATTAAATCAGCTGTTTTCGCGGAATTCAGTGAGTGATTTATGCTTTACATTATGCTAATTGTTAAGGTTTTATTGTTCATTCAAAAAGATCTCTAACAAAACAATAACTTATTGCTTCGTATTTGTTGGGTTTGGTCTATCCCTTTAACCTGTTTAACTACATTGCGGACTTTCTACAGCACAAAACCTAAAATTATATGTAATAAAACCGTTATTCGTGCATTTTTTCATTCTAAATATGATTTTCATTTCATCCTAAATATGATTTTTTTTTCTCCGAATTACCCCAACTTCTCCCCCGTGTTACTAAATTTAACATTTAACTGCGGCTATCAGTTTTTTCTGTTTAGTTCGAATTTCCCCGAGCAATTTTATTTCATCCCCTACCATATTTAACCCTACTTCGTTTGTCTTCAGCCCTCGCTAGGTTATTTTCTCCATTCTTCTCCATAACTACATCTCTAAATCCACTAAAATACGTGTATCCTCTTTCATGAAAGAATAAGTCTCGGAACCACAAAAATCCGCTCTCTAGATCAATGTCCTCACTTTCCTTTTCTCAACGTATTTAATCATAGACTTTGCCATTAATTCCACCCCCTCTGGACAATACTTCTTTTGGTTGAGCCATTTTTCTCTTTATATCCTTAGTAATATACCCCATTTTGTCCAAATTACCGGGCAAAGGACATCAATTGGCCTAATTTCCTTAAATTTATTCTCCCTTTATTAAATATGTTATGCTCTCCAAAATGATTTCTCTAGTACTACACTCAGGGTTATCGAAACGCGCAAGACACTACAACATTAAGATGTAATGTAAATCCACGGAATAGAATCAGATAATATTGCTGTCTACGTAAATAAAACTTTCAGTATTTCAAGGATAATGCAATGGGTACAACTTGAACGAGCACGATTTTGCGCTAGCCGGCAAAGTTTGACATTTCCCGATCGTATATTGAAGCATTAACAGAAATAACGGGGGGAAGTATCTTACTTCTTAATATGTAATATTAGCATCCGTTCTTTGAATGTTTATCGCATATTTTACAAAAATATGTGAAATGTAAAAAAAATACATGAAAATTGAATCATTTTTCTCCAATCTCAAACACAATTCAGCTAATTTCTACGTCGTTTTTATTATTTTTTTAAACAGTCACAACAACTCTTGATATAATCGTTACGATTCACATAAAAAAATTGGGAAATTTAAACGAATTCTTAAAAAAATTAGGAATATGAAAGTCGCAATACAATAAAATATTTCGTAAATAGGTATAAATATTGGTATTCGTTAGGAAAAAAAATTTCTAAATAAAAAATATTTCCTTAATTTATTTTAAAAATATGCCTAGGCATTGTTCTGCAGACCACGCCAGAAGATTGGTAGGCCGTAATTGGTGACCACCCAATAGATGGAACTTGTTTGATCATAAAATGTAGATCAGGTGTTCATAGTGCTTTTTTCTTTTAGTAATTTCAATTTTTTTCTCTTTTTACTATTTGCTGTTGTAATTATGCAGGAGAAAAGAGATTCTTTGCATTGGTTTGCATGGTAATTAATTTCAAACGTCTCATTGTGTTCTCGCCCGCCAATCTAATGCGAATTATTCCCTCGTGTGTTGGCATTAGCTCCCCGCTGTTTGCATTTGTCCAATATCCCAACCGTAAATGTAATCCTCCTCGTGTCTCTAATTTTGAAAAGGACCAAATTACAAAGCAGATGCGGTGGAGATG
This sequence comes from Calopteryx splendens, assembly GCA_002093875.1. Taxonomy (NCBI): domain Eukaryota; kingdom Metazoa; phylum Arthropoda; class Insecta; order Odonata; family Calopterygidae; genus Calopteryx; species Calopteryx splendens. The sequence continues at coordinate 129,213 of LYUA01002553.1, forward strand.
GAGTGAAAAAGGATGTACCCGTTAAAAAAAAGCTGTTGCAAAACCTGCATCATAGTTTCCTCAACCCGCGTGGAATGTATGCATTCCAGTGAGTCAAAAAACGGCATTTCTCTGTTTGAATGCTAGTTAACTCGGATCCAGTGCGTAGAGAGGTCAAAGTCAGGGGAGTCGAATGAAAGTTTCATCAAGGGGAGGAACTGGAGAAGGGGAGGATGATATGGGAAGATGATGGGGTAGGAGTTAGTTGGGTGTCATCAGGGTAAAAATATAACTTTCATATCGTCCTGGAGGTACCTTTAGTGGCACGCGCGCGACCACTTTCATGCAATACTTTTTCGCTGATGATTGAACTCATTTCATCAAGTGTACTTCAAACCAGTTGAATGGGATACATTCATGAAAAAAACATTGCTGCGTC